>JABFQJ010000034.1:0-15367 GCA_022816905.1 Trimorus sp. ZL-2020 | reverse complement strand
CGTGTGACGTGTTATACAACTGAACGACTGCAGAAAAAGGCTCAATCAAGTAGAAGCTTTTGCTTCGAGTCCTCCGTATCGCTCGTCCTTTTTCCCCTCATTAGTGCTAGCTGCCTAGCCCATTTTCGCGCTATAATTGTTCCTCGCGAAGATCGCAATTAATGTTCGCAATATTTCATGTCTTACGCGATCCGCACGTCGATTTGCGCGTTTTTCCTTGATATTTGCTTATTGGGTCGTGTGCGTTTTGAGTGAAAATATTGTTGTTGCTTCGTGTTACGGAACACAAGCATTCTGAATCGAACTTACACGCTTGAAAGTCAATAATGGAATTAATGAGAAGTCAGTTCGCGGTCGGTTTTGGTTTCTTCGGTTTTTTAGTTTTATAACGAGCAAAGTTCGG
Source organism: Trimorus sp. ZL-2020 (assembly GCA_022816905.1). Taxonomy (NCBI): domain Eukaryota; kingdom Metazoa; phylum Arthropoda; class Insecta; order Hymenoptera; family Scelionidae; genus Trimorus; species Trimorus sp. ZL-2020. The sequence goes on along the minus strand of JABFQJ010000034.1, from coordinate 14,964 downwards.
TTTTCGGAGAAATACTAATTACGAGATAAAAGAAAGAAGAAGTTGTTCGTAAAGGCTATGTTCTACTCAAGTGTTGGACGTTTCTGAACTTTGAAGACAATATTTTAGAACCTAATATTCTTTTATGAATAAGGTCCTGCGTTGGGAGTAAAACAATAAACCTATACTGTTTTGGATTTTAGTCCAGCTGGATCGCAGATGTGTTATTTCTGTACAGTCAATTTACAAACTTTTTTCATTTCCTCCGTTTCACGTCAACATCTCTGACACCGGCAAGATTTGTTCAACTGGGTCGTAATGTATTCCTTCAAAACGAATATTGTTATTATCCTTGACCTCCATCGTCTCAGGACGTAACAGTTCAGACTGTTGTTTTGGTTTGAATAAAGTTTCCGTGGAATGTTTTCGGGAACATTTGCATTCGGACGTAATGTTTCCTACAAACATTTTCGAGTCAACTCCGGTACGCTTCAGGTGACATTCCAGTCGTCAATCACTGGATTAGTGTCCTTTGAAATCTTTTTGTTCGAATAATTAATGCTACGAAATTCCAACTTTTGTCAAATGGTCGCAGTATAGCTATACAAAATATCACATTTTGTTATCATCGTACGAGTAGTGAAAACAATATATAATTTCTGAAAATATTACACATCGAAAGACATAACTCGACTACAAATAATCCTGTTCTCTTCTTGATTATGAATTGGTTACATCCCTTCCCAGGTAGAAATTGTTGTATTTTCACTTGTTTATCAAAAACATGTCTTTAAGATAATAATTTTAGGTTTAATCTGTTCAATGATTTTTAAATAATTGCAGTATATTAACTGTGCAAAGGTAGCATAATCATTAGTTTTTTAATTGAGAACTAGAATGAAAGATTGAATGAAAAATAAACTTTTTTTATTATATTTAATTAAGTTATGTTTAAATTTAAAAAAATTTAATTTTTTTAAAAGACGATAAGACCCTATAAAATTTAATATTTTAAAATTTAATTAAAAATTTTAAATAAAATTAAATATAAAATATTTAATTGGGATGATTGAAAAATTTTTAAACTTTTTTAAAATTAGAATTTAAATAAATTTTTGATTAATAATTTTTATTATAATTAAATAAAATTACTTTAGGGATAACAGCATAATTTTTTTTGAGAGTTCTTATTAATAAAAAGGATTATGACCTCGATGTTGAATTAAGATAAAATTTTATAGAAAAAAATAAAATATTTAGTCTGTTCGACTATTTAAATCTTACATGATTTGAGTTCAAATCGGCGTGAGCCAGATTGGTTTCTATCTTTAATTTAATTATATATATATTTGTACGAAAGGACTCTAAATATAATTATTAATTTAAATTTACTTTAACATATATTAATTGTAATAAATTTAGAATTTATAAAAGTAAAATTATAAATTACAAGTAAAAATTATTTTATTAAATTTATGCTTAAATTATTTATTGATAATTATTTTTATTTTAATTAGTATTTCATTTTTTACATTATTTGAACGAAAATTATTAAGATATGTTCAATTACGGAAGGGTCCTAATAAGGTAGGATTTATTGGGATTATACAAGCAATTGGAGATGGAATGAAATTATTTTCAAAAGAAATATTAGTTTTATATATAAGTAATATTTATATATATTATTTTTCTCCTTTTTTAATATTTTTAATTTCTTTTGTTTTGTGAATTTTATTTCCTTATTTATATAATTTATTAAGATTAAATAATTATTATTTAATTATATTTTGTATTTTAAGTTTAAATACTTATCCAATTATATTTGCTGGTATTTTTTCTAGGACAAAATACTCAATATTAGGAGGGATGCGGGCTATTTCTCAAACTATTTCTTATGAGGTAAGATTTATTTTTTTATTTTTTTGTAATTTATTATTAAGAGAAAATTTAAATTGAATATTAAATATTAATTTAAATTTAATTTGATTTTTATTTCCAATTAATTTATTAATTTATATTAGGATATTAGCAGAATTAAATCGAATTCCATTTGATTTTATTGAGGGGGAATCAGAATTAATTTCAGGATATAATATTGAATATATAAGAGGAAATTTTGCATTAATTTTTTTAGGGGAGTATGGAAATATAATTTTTATAATATTAATTTTTATTTTAATTAGGTTTAAAATTTATAATTATTTATTTTTATTATTTTTATTAATAATATTTTTATATTTATTAATTTTAATTCGATCTTTATTACCTCGGTATCGTTATGATAAAATAATAAATTTAATTTGATTAAATTTTTTACCTATTTCAATAAATTATATAATATATATTATTTTTATAAAATTTTTTTTATTTTAAAAATTATAATAAATAATAAAGTTAATAGAAAATTAATTCTATCATATATTTTCAAAATATATACTTTAATTAAGTTAATTAACTTTTTATATTAAGATTGAGTTAATTTTTTTTATAATTAAAGGGCTAATTAAAAAATAAAAAAAATAATTAAAAGTTAAAATTTGACTCATAATAATATAGGGTCTTTCAACAGGTTTTATCCCCAATCAAGTTAATAAAATAAAGATATTAATAAATAATCAAAAATAAATTTTATTAATTAATAAAAATTTATTTGATTGAATTTTTAGATAATTGAAATATGGTAAAATTAATAAAATTATAATTGATATTAATAATGCAATAACTCCCCCTAATTTATTAGGAATTGATCGTAGGATTGTGTAAGCAAATAAAAAGTATCATTCTGGTTGAATATGAATTGGAGTGACCAATGGATTAGCGGGGTTAAAATTTTCTGGGTCTCCTAAAATATTTGGGCTAATTAATAATAAAAAAATAAAGAATAAAAAATAAAAATTTATTCCTATTAAATCTTTAATAGAGAAATAAGGGTGGAATGGAATTTTAAATAAATTTCTATTTAATCCTATAGGATTAAATGATCCCAATTCATGTAAACATATTAAATGAATAATTACTATGAAGAGTAAAATAAAGGGCAAAATAAAATGAAGTGAGTAGAATCGATTTAATGTAGCATTATTAATTGAAAATCCCCCCCAAATTCATTCAACAATTATATTACCAATAAAAGGAATAGTTGATAATAAATTAGTAATAACTGTAGCCCCTCAAAAAGATATTTGCCCTCAAGGAAGTACATATCCTAAAAAGGCAGTTATTATTAATAATAAAAAAATTATAATTCCAATAATTCAGGTAGATTTATTTAAATATGAATTATAATATAAATTTCGTCCAATATGTAAATAAATTATAATAAAAAATATTGATGCTCCATTAAAGTGTATAAAATGAATAATTCATCCCTCATTTACATTATTATTTATATGAATAATTGAAGAAAAAGCTAAATTAATATGAGGGGAGTAGTGAAAAGATAAAAAAAATCCTGAAATAATTTGTATTAATAAGGTTATTCCGAGTAAAGATCCAAAATTTCATCATAAATTAATATTAATTGGAGTAGGTAAATTTATTAATATTTTTTTTATCGAATTAATTAAAATAATTTTATTATTAAGATTTTTCATTAAATTTTTCGTATTGAATAATTTTTATTTATTAATATAAAAGAAATAATTAATAATAATAAAAAAAGGCAAATAATTATAAAAATAAATGTATGATAAAAATGATTTATAAAAATAATATTTATAAAATTAATTTTATTTATTAGAATATTAATTAAATTTAAGAAATTTAAATTTAATAAATTATTTAAAAATAAATAAAATATTCTTATAAAATTAATTAATGAAAATAAATGGGGGGTATCTATTAAAAAATTATGATTATAAAAATTTTCCGAAAATCTATTAAAATATAAAAATAAAATTATTATTCCCCCAATTATTACTAAGAATAAAATTACTCTAAATCAATTTGTATATATATATATATATATATAATATGAAATAAATAAAGAGAAAATAACAATAAAATAATTTAAAATTAATGGGTTAAAATCTGAGTAAGGTTTAATTGTAAATAAATAAATAATTATAAATAATAAAAAATAATTTATAAAATAAGTGGAGTTATAGATAATAAAAATATTTAAATTAATTCAAATAAGTAAATTAGGCAAAAAAATTTTATTAGTTTTTAAAAAATTTTTCATTAAGTTTATCAAAAAATAATTTAAATAAAATATTAATTTTGGAGATTAAAAATATATTTATTATAATATTTTTTTGATAATAATTTTAACTAAAAAAATTATTTTATTATTAATTTACAAAATTAATGTTTTATTTTAAACTATTTAGTTTATTTTTATAATTTTTATTTTATTTTCTGTAATTATTACATATTTATCAATTTATTATAAACATTTGTATGTTTTATTATTAATTTTTGAAATTTTAATATTAACAATTTTAATGATTATATTTTTTATATTATTTATAATAAATAAATTAATATTTCTTTATATTTATTTATTGGTTTTTATAGTAGGGGAATCTGTATTGGGCTTAGTATTATTAGTAATAATTTTACGTAGAGAGGGGAAAGAATATTTAGAGTTAATTAATTTAAATTTATGATAGGAATTATATTTTATTTAATTAGATTATTATTAATTAAATTAAATAATTTTATTTTAATAGGATTTATTCAAAATATATATTTTTTATTAGTTTTTTTATTTATAAATATATTAATTGAAATAAATGATTATAATTTTTTAGTTAATTTAAGTATAGAATTTGGATTAGATAAGTTATCAATGATATTGATTTTTTTAACTTTATGAATTTTATCTTTAATAATTTTATCAATTTTAGATATAAATTATTATTTTAATAATTTTTTAATTTTTCAAATAAATTTAATATTAATAAGATTAATTATATATTTTTATTCTTTAGATTTAATTAGAATATATTTATATTTTGAAATTAGTTTAATTCCAATTTTATTTATAATTATTGGGTGAGGGGGATATCCTGAACGGTTTCAAGCGGGGGTTTATATATTATTTTATACTTTAAGATTATCATTGCCATTTTTTGTATTAATTATATATATAGAAAGTAATTTATTTAGTTTAAATTTAAAAATATTGAGTTTAATAAATTTAAATTTTAATGATGATGTTTTTATATTAATTATTATAATAATTTTTATAGTTAAATTACCTATTTATATATTTCATTTATGATTACCTAAGGCTCATGTTGAAGCGCCTATTTTTGGATCTATAATTTTAGCCGGAATTATATTAAAATTAGGGGGGTACGGAATTTTACGAATAATAATGATTTATATTAATATATTTAATGAGAATAATTTAAATTATATATCTTTTATTTTTATAGGGAGGATAAATATTAGATTGTTGTGTTTACGTCAAATTGATTTAAAGATATTAATTGCTTATTCATCAATCGTTCATATAGGAATAATAATTATAGGGGGGCTAGTGTTAATAAAATTAAGATTAATTAGGAATTTAATAATAATAATTGGGCATGGATTATGTTCTTCTGGATTGTTTTGTTTATTAAATTTTAGTTATAAACGTTTAAATAGGCGAAGGATTTATATTAATAAGGGATTAATTAATTTTTTTAAAAATATGAGAATATGATGATTTTTATTTTGTATTAGGAATATGGCGGCTCCTCCCTCTTTAAATTTAGTTTCAGAAATTTTTTTAATTCAGGTAATAATAAAATTTAGCTTATTTATAATAATTTCAGTTATAATTTTATCTTTTTTTAGGGGGGTATATAGAATTTATTTATTTTCATACTCACAATATGGTAAAAATTATTATTTAGCCAAATTTAATTTTAATTTTTTTAGAGAATATTTATTAATAATTTTACATTGAATCCCTTTAAATTTTTTAATTTTAAATCTAGTAATATTTTAAATTTAAATAGTTTAATTAAAATATTAATTTGTGGAATTAATGATTATAAAATTTTTATATTTAAATAATTTTAATAATTTATATAAATTTAAGGCTAATATTTTTTATATTTTCATTAATTATAATAATAATAGGAATAAAATTTTTATTATTAGGTTTAAAGTTATTAATTGAAATAAATTTAATAATAGTGAATTCTATAAATTATTCTTTATTACTTTATTTTGATTATAAAACATTTATATTTATAGGAGTAGTATTTTTTATTTCTTCAATAATTGTAATTTATAGATTTGATTATATATTTTTTGATAAATTTAATATTCGTTTTATTTTTATTTTAATATTATTTGTTATTTCAATAATTTTAATAATTATAGGACAAAATTTATTAATAATTTTATTAGGATGGGATGGATTAGGGCTGATTTCATATATTTTGGTAATTTATTATAATAATTGAAGTTCTTTAAATTCTGGTATATTAACAATTTTAACTAATCGATTAGGGGATATTGGGCTATTAATTTCAATTGGATTATATAGAATTATAGGGGATTGAAATTTTTTATTTATTGAATTAAATAATTTATATTTATTTTTTATAATTATTTTAGCTTGTTTTACTAAAAGGGCTCAAATTCCTTTTTCAGCTTGGCTCCCTATAGCAATAGCCGCCCCCACTCCTATTTCTTCATTAGTTCATTCATCTACTTTAGTGACAGCAGGAGTATATTTATTGATACGATTTGAGATAATTTTAAATTTAAATTTTTTATTTATAAAATTAATTTTATTTATTAGAGTAATAACAATATTTTTTTCCGGATTAATTGCGAGATTTGAATTTGATTTAAAAAAAATTATTGCCCTATCAACTTTAAGTCAGTTGGGTTTAATAATAATAACTTTAATTTTTAAGTTAAAGTTATTGAGATTTATACATTTAATTATTCATGCTTTATTTAAATCATTATTATTTATATGTGCTGGGCTATTTTTGCATTCATTAGTAAATAATCAGGATATTCGTTTTATAGGGTCAATAAATTATAATTATATTTTTACATTAATAATGTTTAATAGGGCAAATCTTGCTTTATGTGGGTTTCCCTTTATATCTGGATTTTACTCGAAAGAATATATTCTAGAAATTTTTATTAAATTAAATTATGGTTTAGTTATTATTATTATATTTTATTTTTCAATTATATTAACAATTTTATATTCTTTTCGTTTAATTTATTTTATAATCGGTAATTTTAATAAATTTTGTAGGGTCGGGAATTTAAGGGATAGGAAATTAATAAATTTTTCAATATTATTATTATTTATTTTTTCGGTTATTAGGGGGGAAATTATGAGTTGAATTTTAATTAATTCAATTAATTTAGTTATATTAAATATTAATATAAAATTATTTACATTATTTATTATTTTAGTTTCAATTATTTTAAGAATTTATTCTGGATATTTTATTTATTATAATTATTATCTATTTAATTTTATAAAAAATTTATGAATAATAAATTTTTTATCAAAAATTTTAATTAAACATTTTTTTTATTATAGATTAGGATTAATAAATAAAATTGATAAAGGATGGAATGAATATTTATTTATTGGAATATTAATTTATTTTTATCAAAAATTAATAAAAATAGAAAAATTTATATTTATTTTATTAATTAAATTTTATTTATTTATTATTATTTATTTAACAATAATAATGGTATTTTAAAATAAATAAAATTTTTAATTTCGACTTAAATAAAGTAAAATACTTTACTATTTATAAAATTTAATTGGAAAAAATTCATTTTAATTATTAACAATAATTTACCTCTAATTTGGTTTCAATTAATATTTAAAAAGTCAATTGACTTATTTTAATATTTTCAATATTAAATTTTATAATTAAATTATTTAAATAGTAATTTATAAATTTTAAATTATTTTTATAATGAAAATATAATGTTTTTTTTTAAACTATATAAAAGGATAAATAAGTTTATTTTGCAAATAAATAATTATTAGATAATAATTATCTTAAGTATTAAAAAGTAATAATATAATAATATTAATAATTGAATTAGAAATTCAGGGGGGTTACTTTAAAATTTTTAGAATCATTTAATTAAATTTTTTCATCATTCGAAATATAATCCGAGGGTTAAAATTAAAATAATAAAAATAAAATTAATTAATCAATTTAAAATAATATTATTGTATAATATTTGGATTATTGGTAATATTAGTGAAATTTCAATGTCAAAAATTATAAATAAAATAGCAATAAAAAAAAATTGAATTGAAAATGGTAATTTTGCTTTATTTAAGAAATTGAAACCACATTCTACTGGGTATAATTTTTCTTTATTATTAAATTTTTTAAATAAAATTAAATTAATAGTAATTAATGAGAGTATAATTAAAATAATTATATAGATATAAATGAAGATAATAAATTATTTATTTTTTAATTTTTAATTAAATATTTAGATTAAATTTTTTTAATTAATTATTTTAATATGGTAATCAATGAATTATTAGAAATAATATTAATCAAATAATATCAACAAAATGTCAGTATCAGGCTCTTATTTCAAATAAAATATTATGGGTATTAGATATATATAAATTATTTATTCGAATTAGGGTAAATAAAATTATGGAGTTACCAATAATTACATGTAATCCATGAAATCCGGTTAAAAAGTAAAAAGTTGTTCTGTAAATATTTATATTTAAGGTTATTTCTAATCAGTAATATTCATTATATTGGTTAATAGAAAATAATATTCCTAAAAAGATTGTTAATATTATAAATTTAAGGGTATTGATATAATTTTTTTTTAATAGATAAAAATGTGCTAAAGTTAAAAATAATCCAGAAGTAATTAAAATAATTGTATTTAATAATGATGAATCAAAGGGGTCTAAGTCTATTTCTTCTATATTTAATGGGATTGGCGGTCAATCTTCTCCAATTTCAATATTGGGAGATAAATGTATATTTAAATAGGCTCAAAAAAAAGATAGAAAAAAAAAAATTTCTGAAATAATATAAAAAATTATGCCTAATTTTAGTCCACTAATAATAGAAAGGGTGTGATTTCCTTGAAATCTTCTTTCTCGGTTTACATCTCGTCATCATTGAAATAAACATAAATAAAAAATTAAATTTCTTAATAAAAAAATAGGTAAATTATAATTATAATGAAATCATTTTATAAAATTAAATAAAATAAAAAATAAATTTATTGAGGTTAGGATTGGTCAAGGTCTTAAGGTAATTAAATGGAATGATTGATTTAAAAAAATTTTCATTAATTAAAATAATTAAATTTCCTGACTATATAAACTTAATAAAATAGTAAATACATAGGCTTGAATAATGGATACACATATTTCTAAGATTATTAAAATACATTGGAATAAAATTAATATAATTGATAGTAATAATATTAATTTATTGCCATTTTCTCTTATTAAAGTAAGTAAAAGATGTCCGGCAATTATATTTGCCGTTAATCGAATTCTTAAAGTTCCGGGTCGAATTAAATTTCTAATAAATTCAATTATAATTATAAAAGGAATTAGAAATTTAGGAGTTCTAAAGGGAATTTGATGAATTAATACGAGATTGTAATTAAAAATTCATCCAATAATTATTAGTGATATTCAAAATGTTAAAGATAAAGTTAAATTTATTATTATATGGCTACTTCTAGTAAAAATAAATGAAAATAGTCCTATAAAATTAATTATTATAATTATAAAAAATATTGAAATAAATAGGATTAAATAAATTTTTTTTTTTAAAATTAAATTTAATTCTTTATTTATATAATTGAATAATGAACTTAAATAAATTTCTCATCGGGAGGGAATAATTCAATATTTATTAATTAAATATATTAAAGGTAATAAACTTAAAATTCAATTTATAGAGAATGATTGGGAAGATGAGGGATCAAAAATAAAAAAAATATTTATCATTTTTTTTTATTTAGTTTAGTTTTTATAGATTTATAATTTAAATTAAAAATAAAATAATTTAAAGATTTAAAATAAATTATAATTAAAATTATATTAAAAATAAAAAAAAAATATAAAGATAGTATAAATCATATTATTGGTCTTATATGGGGGATTAAAGATTATTCAGTTGAATAAGTTTAATTTGACAAATTAATATTATGAATTAATTAAATCTATTTATTTCATTAAGAATAAGTTTAAATTATTATGAATGATTTAAAAAATCATGACTTTAAAAATTAAGTTACTTAATGGAACGATTATTTAAAATTTTTTGTTCAATTAATGAATTTAATTGGAGAAATTGATTCAATTACAATAGGTATAAATCTATGGTTAGTTCCACATATTTCTGAGCATTGCCCAAAGAATATTCCTGGAAAATTTATATAAAATATTGAATGGTTTAATCGTCCGGGAATAGAATCTATTTTAATACCTAATGCTGGTAAAGCAAATGAATGGATTACATCATTTGAAGTGGTAGATAATTTAATTTTAGTTTGTATAGGGAGGATTAATCGATTATCAACATCTAGATATTGAAATTTATTTTGATTAAAATTTATAGGAATTATATATGAATCAAATATAATATTATTAATGGGAATTTCATAAGATCAGTATCATTGATTGCCAATAGATTTAATATTTAATTTATTATTTTGTTGTGAGTAATTTTCTATTAAATATAAGATTTTAATTGAGGGGATAGCTAAAAAAATTAAAATAATTAAGGGTAAAATTGTTCAAATTGCTTCTAAAAATTGTTGGTTAATAATTTTATTTGAATAAAAGTTGTTATAAATAATAATATATATTAAATAAAAAATTATTTGAGCAATTAAAATTATTCAAATTATAATAAATTCGTGAAAATAATTTATATATAATATAATTGGGGATATTGAGTCTTGGAATAATATTAAATTTCATGAGGATATTTCTAATAAAAATATAAAATATTTTATTTTTAAAGTTTAAATTTAATACAATTAATCTGTCATATTAGAAAATTTTTTAATTAAAATGATATTATATATATATATATATATAATAATAATAAAGAATAAATAAATTTATTATTAAAGAATTTAATTAATTTTTATTTATTAAATTAGATTTTAAAAATTAAATTTATTTTATTTAAATTTGGAATTTGAAAATTTATAGTTGAGAGTAAATTGGGATTCATTAAAAGTATGGGATTTTGGAGGAAAGTATTGATTTCATTCATTATTAGAATTTAAGTAAAAATAAGTATTAAAATTGTTTTTATTTTTTATTCTAGTTATAATAATATATATTAAAAAAAATAATGAAAAGATTGAAATAATTGAGCCAATTGAAGAAATAATATTTCAAGAATAATAATAATCGGGGTATTTTGAGTATCGTCGGGGTATTCCAGATAATCCTAAAAAATGTTGGGGGAAAAAGGTTAAATTAACACCTAAAAAAATAAGAAAAAATTGAATTTTTAATAATTTTTGATTTAGTAATATTCCTGTGAACAATGGATATCAAGTAATAAAAGCTCCAATAATTGAAAATACAGCTCCTATTGATAATACATAATGAAAGTGGGCAACAACATAATAAGTATCATGAAGTGTAATATCTAATGATGAATTTGATAAGATAATTCCTGTTAGGCCTCCAATTGTAAATAGTGAGATAAATCCATAAATTCATAGAATTGTTGGAGTAAATTTATTTTTTATTCCATTTAGGGTTGCTATTCATCTGAAAATTTTAATTCCTGTAGGAATGGCAATAATTATAGTGGCTGCTGTAAAATATGCTCGGGTATCAATATCTATTCCGATAGTGAATATATGATGAGCTCATACAATAAATCCTAAAAATCCAATTGAAATTATAGCGTAAATTATTCTTAATCTTCCAAAAGTTTCTTGTTTACCAGTTTCAATACAAATTATTTGGGAAATTAATCCAAATCCTGGAAGAATTAAAATATAAACTTCAGGGTGTCCAAAAAATCAAAATAAATGTTGGTATAAAATAGGATCCCCCCCTCCTAATGGATCAAAAAAGCAAGAATTAAAATTTCGATCTATTAATAATATTGTAATAGCCCCTGCTAATACGGGCAGGGATAATAGTAATAAAATAGTTGTAATAAAAATTGATCAAATAAATAAAGGCAAATTTATAAAATTTGTAAAATTATTTATATTTAAAATTGTGCATATAAAGTTAATTGATCCTATAATTGATGAAATTCCGGCTAAATGAAGAGAAAAAATTGAAAAATCAATTGATAAATTTAGTTGAGATGAGAGGGGGGGGTAAAGGGTTCATCCTGTGTTTGTTCCAGATCCAAAAATTCTTCTAAAGATTAATATAGTAAAAGAAGGGGGCAATAATCAAAATCTTATATTATTTAAACGGGGAAATGCTATATCTATGGAATTTAATATTAGAGGGATTAATCAATTTCCAAATCCTCCTAATATTAAAGGTATAATTATAAAAAAAATTATAATTAGTGCATGAGAAGTTACAATAGTATTAAAATTTTGTGAATCAATAAAATTATTTATAATTCTTAATTGTATTCGGATTATTATTCTTAAGGCTGATCCAAATATTCCGGCTCAGATTCCAAATATAAAATAAAGAGTTCCAATATCTTTGTGATTTGTTGAAAAAATTCATTTTATTAAAACTTAAATATTTAAAATATTTTTAATTTTGAAAATTAATAGTTTGTATTTAACTTAAAGTTTTTATTATTATTCATTATTATAGATAATTTCATTTCTTAAAATTAATCAAAATAATGAATTTAAAAAAATTGAGAAAAAAAATCTTAAATTAAAGTAATTTTTTATAATAAATATTTTTTTATTAAAATTAAAATAAATTAATGTTGGTATAAATAAATAAAGATAATAAAATATATTAATAGATGATAATAATATTATAGTTATTAAATTAAATGAAATTAATAAATTTAAATCAGTAATAAATATTGTTATTCATTTTATTAAAAATCCTATAAAAGGGGGTAATCCTCTTAAGGTAAGTATAATTAAACAAATTATTAATTTTAATTTAAATGAAATTTTTAATAAATAAATATTATTTAATGATTTTATTTTAAATAAGTCTATTGTTTTAAATAATAAAAAAGATAAAAATATATATATAAAGGAATAAATAAAAAATAATTCTTCTGAAAATAATATTAAGGTAATTATTCAGCTTAAATGACTTATGGAGGAATAGGCTAGAATTGTTTTAATAAAGGTTTGATTTAATCCTTTAATTGTTCTAAAAATTAAATTTATTAGATTAATAATTAATAAAAATTTTGCATTAAAATTTAAATTAATTAAAAAAAATAATGGAATTATTTTTTGAAAGGTTGATAATAAAAAACAATTTAAAAAATTAATATTTGTTATTATTTTAATAAATCAAAAATAGAATGGGAAATTTCCTAATTTTAATAAAACAATTAAAGTTATAATAAAGTAAATTATTTGATTAATATTAGTATTTAAACTAAAATTTAATAAAATAAATATTATTATTAATAATATAGATGAAAATATTTGAATAAAAAAATATCAGAAATTATTAATATTTTTTTTTTTTACATTAATTTTAAAAAATAATAAAGGTATAAATAATATTAAATTTATTTCTATAAAAAATCAAATTATAAGTCAGTTTAAAAATGATCCTGCAATACAAATAGATATAAAAATAATTGAAATAAAAATTAAATTTATTAATGAAAATAATTTATTATATAATTTATTCTATCAAAATAATCCTTTATTCAGGCATTTCATTATAGTAATAAGATAAATTAAATCTTTAAATAAATTTACAATTTATTACTTAAATCAGACATATTACTAAAATTATTTATAATTATTAAATTTTATAATTTAAATTAAAATATTAAATTGCAAGTTTAAAAATATTTTTAAATAAATTAAAATTTTTAAAAAAGTAGACTAACGAAGTCAATAGATTCATAATTTATAGATAAAATAATTTTTCTTTTTTAATTTTTAAAATTGATTTAAAATTTTAAATTTAAAGTAAATATTTAAATAATTATAAAAATTATATAATATAATAAATATATTTAATTTCCAATTAAAAAATTTAATTAAATTTAATATAATTAAATAATAATTTGATTTATTTAAATTAAAATCTTATATATATATATATATATATATATATATATATATATATAATAAAAATTATTTATATTGAACAAATTAAATAGGTTTAATAAGATTTATAATTATTAGATATTTAATTTAAAATAAAAAAGTGCTTTTTCTTTAAAAAAACATAGATAAAACTTATTTTTATAAAATAAAATATAAATATATATAAATATATAAAATAAATAAAATAAATATAAATAGAAATAAAAGTATAAAATAATAAAATAATAATAATTATTCGTTTAATCTATAAATTCTTATAACAAATATAATTATAATAAAATTAAAAAAAATTAATAAATTAAAAAAAAGATATAAATTACAATAATATTATTATAAAATAAAATAGATATAATATAAATTATTAATTAAATAAACAATAATTCTTTAAATATAAATATAAAATTTATGAATTAAAAAATTATGAGCATAATATAATTAAACCCAATTAATTAAATAATAAATAAGAAAAAATTTTAAAATTAATTAAAATAGGGTGCCATTAGATTAATCTAAATATTCAATAAAATATTTGAAATAAATATTATTATACTAAATTTAAGTAATTTTAAAAAAAAATACAATTATATAATTAAATAATAATTTGATTTATTTAAATTAAAATCTTATATATATATATATATATATACATATATATATATATAATAAAAATTATTTATATTGAACAAATTAAATAGGTTTAATAAGATTTATAATTATTAGATATTTAATTTAAAATAAAAAAGTGCTTTTTCTTTAAAAAAACATAGATAAAAC
>JABFQJ010000033.1:0-15619 GCA_022816905.1 Trimorus sp. ZL-2020 | reverse complement strand
AAGAAGGGGTATTCCGCGTAACCAGAGTAGTAGGAGGGATGAGGGTTCACAAATGTCTATACAGAGCAAGGAAGATTCTTAGGAACGATAAGTGGCTGGGCGACGGCGGGAGAAACGAGGGAGGAAGAAAAAGCTGCCATCTTGAATAGAGATGAAGATAGAAGCTTTAAAGTGGGCAGGCGTGGGCGGCTTGTGTACTCGAAGATCAAAGAAGAGTCATAGCGATTGAAATATTGAATGCGCACCCTTCGAAATCCTTTTTTTACCCCGCCGCCATTCTGCCTCCGCCCCGGATGCAACCACTCGCGTCGCGTCTTGACGCCTGTGGAAAAATAATAAACCAGCAGCAAAGGGTCGCGGAACAATCGTGCGCACCTTCTTCAAAGTGAAAGAAGGAACTACACCTGAACCTTTTAGCGACCGAATAATGCGACGGTCAGCCACGAGCTCTGAAAAAGAAGAATTTAAATCGTGACAGATTGCATTCTTAATTTCAAAAGTAAGCCCCGTTTTCGAACCTCGCTGGGTGCACGTTTTGTCTTTATGGAATAATTGGAAATTCAAACTTTTGACAGTTTGTCCATTATCTCTGCCCGTGGTTTTCGTTTCGACGATCCAAACCCCTTGACAAAAGTCACGTCATTATTATTTTTTATCTGATCTGAAAAACTTTAAGACATCAATTTTTAAAATCCTGCTTCAATTTGGGTTTCAGGTTATTTTTGTTAATGGAGACTCTGTTGGTGAGAGTTTTGTTTTCCGTCAAAAAGGTGATGATTGTTTCGAAGTTTGTAGTGTTCAATATTGATCTTTCCGTCGCACTTGAGTGCTTTGTACGAAGCATTCAAGAAGGAATTAACTCCCTTCCGATAATTGCGTTATTAAATTCGAAGGGTCACTCGAACGACCTGAATAGTTCTCCATTCAGATGACCCGACACGTCAAGGAAAACATTTCGTGTGTCAGGACAACAAGATATTTTAAGACGTTAGGCGCCGGCGATCAGGTAGAATGTGCTTGGGCACATTCTAAAAGGCACATCCAACGTTGTGACACTGCAAATAGATTTTCGCGGCTCACGAATTCGGAGTCCTAATAAAAGCGCCACCCAGGTATTTTAATTTCGTGACATTTTTGTCAGCTGCGATTCGTTTGCCGGAAAATTATTTGTATTCACGGAATTGTTGGTGAGATGGGACACCGTCAAAACTGAAATAACACTGTTTCTCAATTATAAAATTGAAATTACATTACCAAAATGTCCTTTAAATGAAATTACCGAAGAAGAATGGTTTTACACGGAGAAAGTATTCCACTAAGACAGCCACATTTGTGGTGACCTTTACCAGAATTAATGGTTAATATGTGACAGCTATGTAGTATAGGAAATGTTACAACAATTATGGTAAATGTCACTACAATTCTGGCAATCGTGTACAGAAAGTTTGGTTAAAATAACCTCAATCTATTTACTATAAGAATTTAGTAAATGAAACAAGTACATTTTTCTCCGTGTATCAAGTAGTTCGGTCAAACTACGTGCAAGAGTTATGCAGAAAATTTTGTTTCCGTATCGCAGGCCACGGCGACCGAACTACTTACTAACGCCGACCAACTGAGCGTTAGCCTCAAATGGTTTGACGTTTCGAACAAAAAGAATGATTAAACACAGTCATGGAAAAAGAACACGATCTTTATGATGTTTCTTAACATAAACACGTATAACAACACCAGTGTCTGTTTCCACTTCTGCCGTTTTAATCGTTTTTGTTCGCGCCTAACCTCTCACCTGTCACTTTCCGCGTTCTTCACCTAACGCTTTGAATACTAGTACTACTATATCTATATATATCTCGATGATTGTACTCCTCCGAAAGTTGCCACGCATTGCGGAGGGCAGCACTGGTCAGTACGTTCAAGATTTAAGAATTTTATTATGTGATTTTTGGTGATACAAAGTGAATGAATGATGAAATGAATAGATTTATTATACTAATTCGTAATAATTAATGCTAATAACGGTCTAGTAATGTATATTAATATTACGTTTTCAGATATTAATAGGAAGTGGCTATTCGCACCCTCTGTTTCTGTGTGCACAGGACTTCTGTGCACACGGAGTCTGTGCACACAGAAATGTCTGTGCCAAAAATAACTAGAGAATGTATCTATTAAACCATCTGTGCGTACCATGTGTACCATCTGTGCGCACAGAACCTAGTCTGTGTGCACAGGGCCCGCACAGGATTTCCTGTGCGGGTACAATATTGCTCGAATGGTCGAGTACAAGTGATCTGTGCGCACAGAACCTAGTCTGTGTGCACAGGGCCCGGACAGGATTTCCTGTGCGGGTACAATATTGCTCGAATGGTCGAGTACAAGTGATCTGTGCGCACAGAACCTAGTCTGTGTGCACAAATAGATTCTAATATAGAGGTTGGACTGGTCTGATTAAAAAAATACTGCGATTCAAAAATAAACAAAAATACTGGTCTGATGAAAAAATACTGTAAAATAGTTAACATAAAACAGATTCTAATATATTGGTTGGAGTGGTTTTATTAAAAAAAAGTTTGTTATATCACTTTTTATTATAAAAAAGATTGTAATATTATTTTATGTATTTGAAATAAAAGTATTTTGTCAGTTTAAACAATATTTATTTCAATTTGTATTTAGTGCGCACAGCTAGGTTCTGTGCAGGCTTCGTGTGCACAGCTAGGTTCTGTGCACACAGATCATTTGCACTCGATCATTCGAGCAATTTTGTAGCGGCACAGGAAATCCTGTGCAGGCTCTGTGTGCACAGACTATGTTCTGTGCATGTTCCATGTGCACAGACTAGGTTCTGTGCAGGCTCCGTGTGCACAGACTAGGTTCTGTGCACACATAGTACTTGTACTCGACCATTCAAGCAATTGGGACCCGCAGGATCCGTTGGCGGTGCTGCGATCGTGGCTTAATACGACTGTCATGGCGGCCAGTAATACACACGAGTAAAGTGACAGTTCGCAAACCAAAGCGATTTTTCGCGTTTTTAACGAAACAAGATGCTGACAGTTGATTTGAACGAAATTTGCACGTTTGTCAATTCAACTGCAGCATCGCGAGACATAAAAGAAGGCGAACAAGTAATTAATTCCGGTTTAATTGTTCTGTGCAGCAATACTATTCTAACCGAAAACAATGCCGATATTTTCGGTTTATGTCAAAGTACGAGTGCTTTAAATTCACATTTGCACGAAATTAAAGGAAAATTATTATTTATACAAAAATAAATAACACAAATAAAAAGCATAGATTACAGGGAACTAAATAAGATAACTATTAAGGATAATTTCCCCAATCGACGATCACTTAGACACTCTGAGGGGTAAACGATACTTTTCTAGTCTCGATCTGAGAAACGGGTTTTATCACGTCAAGATGTCCGAGTCATCCGTCAAGTACACGTCTTTCGTCACGCCGTTGGGACAATTCGAATTCCTGCGGATGCCATTTGGGTTGGCTAACGCGCCGCGGGAATTCCAGCGATTTGTTTACCACGTTTTTGAGCCGTTAATTCGCGAGAATAAGGTACGCTTGTACTTGGATGACCTACTGATTGCAACGGAAACAATAGATCAACACATCGCCATATTGACTCGAGTATTTCAGATAGCTAGGGAGCATAACCTTGAATTTCGATTAGACAAGTGCCGATTTCTGTACGACGAAGTGACTTACCTTGGATACTTGGTAAATGAGCATGGCATAAGGCCGAGCACTTCGAACGTCGAGTCAGTGGTAAACTACCCGTTACCGCGCAACGCAAAAGATGTTCACCGGTTCGTATGCCTCGCGAGTTACTTCAGGCGTTTTGTGTGTAACTTCTCGCCAATCGCGAAACCTCTATACGACCTGGTTATAAAGGATGCTAAATTTGTGTTTGGTCCCCGAGAGATGGAAGCCTTCGAGAAGCTGAAGCGACTTTTGGCAGAGCAACCTGTCTTATTCGTTTACTCGCCAGATTTAGAGACAGAGTTGCACTGCGATGCGAGCTCGTCCGGTTTCGGCGCCATACTTGTTCAGAAACAAAAAGACGGTATGTTCAAACCCGTGTCTTACTTCAGTCGCCGGACGAGCCCTGCTGAGTCAAACTACCACAGCTTCGAGCTCGAATGCCTTGCGGCCGTTTATGCGATTCAACGTTTCGCGATCTGCCTGTACGGTATTCCCTTTCGAATTGTTACTGATTGCGAGTTTTCGATTGACGCTCTCAAAGCAGAACGTGAACCCCCGCATCTCCCGGTGGGCCATGTTTTTGCAAAACTACGATTACGAGATTGTACATCGTCCCGGGAAGCGAATGGCTCACGTAGATGCTCTGAGCAGGTGTCACACCGTCTACGTTCTGAAGCCCAACTCTTTTGATCAAACGCTTGTCATTGCTCAGAATCGCGACGACGACATCATCCGCTTGCGGACCGACTTAGAAAGCACCGAGAGCAAGTATTTCGAGTTGCGAGAGGGTATAGTGTACCGGAAGCTTAGGGATAACCTGTTGTTTTATGTTCCCGAAAGCTTAGTGCAAAATGTGATAAGGACGTGTCATGATGATCTGGGACACGTGGGCGTCGAGCAAGTTGTAGAGCGAATCCTCGGACTGTACTGGTTTCCTGTTATGCGGAATAGGGTTAAGGTATACATTGCGAACTGCCTGAAATGCATTGTGTACTCTCCGCATAGTGGCAATTCTGAAGGGTATTTACATTCTATTCCCAAGGAGGATCGACCTTTCCAAACGATTCACGTGGATCATTACGGACCCTTGGAAAAAACAAAGAAAGGTTTTAAGTTTATTTTGTCGATAATCGATGGCTTCACCAAATTCGTTAGATTCATTCCCTGCAAGACTACTTCTGCTGCCGAGAGCATTCAATGCCTGAAGGTTTCCTTCAATAATTATAGCAAGCCGAAACGATTAGTGACAGACCGCGGAAGTTGTTTTGTAAATCACGTGTTGATCGCAGTTGGGACCCCGCGAGCGAACGGTCAGGTTGAACGGTGTCACCGAGTACTTACACCAATGTTATCCAAGCTTTGTGATCAGTCGAACGAGTGGGACAGCGCGTTATATAAAGTTGAGTTTGCGATCAACAATACCGTTTGTCGTAGTACTGGTCAGACACCTAGTCAGTTGTTGTTCGGAGTTAATCAGGTTGGGGATGTAACCGACAATTTGCGTTCTGTAATCGAATCCCGTTTAGTAGATGATCGTGATCTCCTGCGTAACAGACAGCTTGCGGCCGAAAACATTGCCAAGTCACAGTGCGAAAGTAAGCGAAGTTATGACGAGAAAAGAAAACCTGCGAAAGAGTACAATGTCGGCGACTATGTCATGATCACAAATGTTGATACTACGAGTGGTGCGAATAAGAAATTGATTCCAAAATATAAAGGCCCTTATGTGGTAAAGAAAGTTCTTGATCGCGATAGATATGTCGTTGCCGATGTTGACGGGTTCCAGGTTACCCAGCGTCCTTATCACGGCGTCGTTGCGCCAGATCAGATGAAAATGTATATGCAAGACTGAATTGAGCTGTGCGTTAATTTTAACTATATTAAGTCGTTTTGTATGCGTTTTTTGTCCGAGACGGCCAAATGTCAGGATGCCCGACTGTGGTGTTTGAATATTGCCGCGCTGAGCGTAGAGTTGAGTTGAGTCAAAAAGGAGCGTTGAGGGAGTTGTATGGGAGAGTGCGATTCGGGCGGACATAAGCCAATAAATGAGACGGAATGCAATTCGTGTTTCATTTAACCTCCCACAACTCCAAATAAAACCAATTCGATTAGCTGCACGTTTTATGTGGTGGACACGCCACTGGTGCAGCAAAAGAAAGTTATGTGCCAGTGCGATAATTTGTAAAATATTACTCAAAATAAAGGAAAAACGTTTAATAATCATAAATGGGCAATATCAATTTAATCAGTTAATCTACGAAATGCTTAGAAAAATAAATTCTATATTGAAAATGATTTTATTATACTTTAATGTTTTGAAGATGGTTTTAAGGGTGGAAATTTTAGATAATAATTTGTTACATTATTATTTACAGCATTTATTACAATTACTGCTACATCAAAATATTACGTTATTAGATCAAAAAGTTTACTCAAAGAAAATAAATATATTTCATAAATATTTTCTCACTAATCTTTGACTTTGAATTGACTTTGAGAATGACTACAGAGATTCAGAAAATGACAAAAAAAAGTAAATAATTATGTAAAACAATTGTAAACGTAGTTAAATTCATTATGTAGATACGTTAAATGTTTAAATTAATTTAATTGAAAATATTAGATATCTCAATAGGCAGAATTGAATTGTCTCTTCACTTGTACACGGTGGTTATTCACTGGGACAATCGGACATTCACTGGTGAAAAGTGACACTTTATTTTCGTAATTAAAAATTGATTCATTCATTCATACTGTAACTATTTGTGGACTTGGAACATGTTATAAGTGGCATAATGAATGTTTCACATCTCAAAAGAGTCTTGAAAGAATCAAAATGGTTGTATAATGTAACCTCTTGGGATTGGAAATAAATAGGCACGCCCTCAATTAGGTTGTTTTTCCATAGAATCACTTAAACATACCCCAATAGCACAAAATATTCCAGGAATGTTCCCAGAATATTTTTCAGGAATATTTCAAATGTACCAGAAATATTTTTTAATTTTATGAAATATTTTATGGTACATTCTAGGAGCATTATTTGTCCGCGGAAATAATGTTCTCAATATTTCTCGAAATATTTTCAAAATGAACTGGGAACTTTTTTGGAACATTTCTGAAGCATGGGGAAAAAATATTTTCGTGGTTTTTGTTTGGAAAATGTTTAAACAATATTTTAGGAATGTTCCATAAATATTTTTATGAAATATTATTCATAAAAAAAAAAAAAATATTAAGCAAGAGGACTTGAACTCATGCCTCATTAGTGCCAGTCTGCGACCCTACCAACTGCGCCACCACGAGTTGTATTTACTTCCCAGTGAACCAAATATTGGGTTCACTGAAATTGGACAATGATTGGGCAAACATTGGATTATATTTCCCAATGATTGGCCAATAATGGACAATTGGATTGCCTTAGGCAATTATTGGTCAATTTTTATACAATTTGGTTCACTGGGTTGTCCTTAACAGTGGCACACTAGACAAATTAGTGTCTAATATTTAGACGTTTTTGGTGTCTTTATTTATAGAAACAATGTCCAGACACATTTGGTGTCTATTACACCACAAGTTTCTAAAACTTAGACACTTGTTTTTCCAGTGGTAATCGCTCGAAAACAAAGCTTTCTTAAATGTACCAGGAATGTACCCGGAATGTTCTTGGAATATTCAAGAAAAATATTTTGAGTACTCCCATTCTTGAGGGGGAAGACTAGAGATTCTCCCAAGACTCTTAAGTCGTTTTTTGGAAAAACGACTTAAGTACCTTTAAATTATTTTTCGAGATAATAATTCATTATCTTCTAATTTTAATTCGAAAATCTCTCGGAGTTTTGATGATTGGTTAGGCATGAATGTGCGCCTTCCAAAATCATGTTCTCTGGAAAAACGACTTAAGTGACCTTAAGCCGTTATTGCACCCAGCGACTCAATTAGTTACCTGATAAGTTAAATAGCCAAAGATTACAATAGAGAAGCAAAATCTGCGATTTTATGCAACTATTATTGATTTTATACGAAAAATTGAAGTGAAAAAGCTTAACTGGACATTCACTGGTAAATTCACCCTAAGTAGCCCACATTTGGAAAAACAGATTTGCGGAAATGTTGATGTTGTGGAAATGACCAAACAGCGAACCTTGGCAGACACTTTCTCTTTTCTTTTTCAACACAATAAACTGGAACAACTATTGAATGCACTTGTTTGAACGAACTTTCAGCAATTTTCTGATTTGTTGACCCTTTTTCAATTTAGATCAAAATATTCATATAGACAATGACTCACCATAACTCGAGAAATTGCGACAAATTTCAAAATGCAAGAATTTTATTTTATTCTAAAATATAAAAACCCTGAAAAAATGTTTGGATAAAAAGTGATTGGAAATAATAGGCTTTTAGTTAAATTTAGCGATGAACACTGTTTTCGTTTTTGCATACTTATAAGTGGTTGAATATAATCCACTTCAGAAATTAAAAGTTTACTCCCTTAAAATGTTAATGTCACCAGAAATAGAAAAAATTAAAAGGAATCGTTCATCGATTTGAATTCAGATCTTGAAATTTAGCATAAATGCATTGTTGTTAAAAAAATTATAAAATTAGTTCTGGGAAACATTTTTGTTTTTTCTATTCAAACAATGTTTTTTTTTATTAATTTTTATTTTGTTAAAATTGTATGAAATGTTTATGAAAATGGAAAATATTAATAACATTTATAAAATGAAAAGGAAATTAATCTCAATAATTGAATTGAGTTTTAGGCATTATTAATGTTTTAGGCAAAATTCAATAATTGATTTAAAAAAATTAGATTTTATTTTAACGGCACTATTTTCGGTTATATTCGTTTTTGATTAACGACCGATTTAAAGTGTCAAGTTGATTTTACAACATGTTTTAAAAAAAAACTTGAAAATTTGAAGTCAGATCTTAAAATTGAACATAAGTTAACTATTAAAAAAGAAAAATAAATAAATAAAATTGGTTGTAGGAAACATTCATAAATCTATGGAATAGGTTGAGATTGAAATTTGGAATTTTTTTTTTTTTTTAATTAAAAAAAAAATTTTTGAAACAAAATTTTTTTAGAAAAAACTTGATTATATAATAAGTAAAAAATTGTAAAACAATGTTAACATATTAAAATTATTGAATATTAAGCAAAAAAAAGTCGAAGTAGAAAATTATTGAAGGTCACAACGTTGAAAATATTGTTCGCATTCGTAGAATTCGTGTTATTCAAAAAATTGAATCTGTTGTGATTACACATAGTTGTAAAAAAAACTTAGTAAAAAAAGTCTTAAACACTTAAAATAGAAAATTACATGATTTTTTTTAAATAAGCTTGTTCCCGGAATTAGAGGACGCGAGCTTTTCCCGGAATTAGAGGACGCGAGCTTTTCCACGAACAAGAAAATGGCGGCATTTCATCGAAAATCCTGGAAAAGAAAAATCACACTACTTACTTGGTTTCATTGACCATTTTATCCCGACAATAGCGGAAACCGTCCTGAAACCGCTCTTCGAACGTCGTGTGCTGATTCTCCCACATCCTGCGATCCATCCTTGCTGCTGCTGCCATGACCGTCTTCTCTCGCGACTCGGATACGTATGCGAGGAGTCGCAGTCTATCAGCGCTACCACTAGCGCCACGGCACTACTAGGGGGCAAACTCCCTCAACGCTCCTTTTTGACTCAACTCAACTCGTGCGCGCGGCGCGCGCCATCTACGCTCAGCGCGGCAATATTCAAACACCACAGAGTTTTCTTTTCTTCTGGAAAACCTGAGTAACGGGGAAAAATCGGGGAGTTTATTGGTGAAAGAAAAGTCAAGGCGTTTCATTACAAGTCAGAGAAGCAATTTTAACCCATTGAGTTGGAATGCGCTCGAAACCGTATAGGTGTGAATGGAGCGGGGGCTGACCAATCATTTTAAATATTCAAACATGTGTGCGTCAAAAGTTGCGCGCGTCGCGACAAGTCATCTTGTCATTTGGTCGCGCTTCTCATACATAAGCTCTAAATCAAAAGGCGCGAAGTTCATTCCAGTGAAGGGGATAGGGATTTCCACTCAATGGGTTAAATTATTGAAAATTTGTTAAACAATTTTGGGGAAAATTAGCACACACACAAAATATTTCGCCTTGTCTCTTTCTTTGAAATGCACAGTCGCGCCATCTGTCGACCGCATTCACTTTCAATTGTCCCAGTTAACAACCTATATAATTTTCGCCATTCCTGGTCTTTTTTACGGTGCTGTAGTCGCTACGGGCCAGGCTATAAAAGTCTCTTTACGTTTACCCACAAAATATATATCTTGATTCTGCCTTACATGGATCAATGTGACATTGTTTTAGATACATGGTTTGTAGCAACAGACTCAGCATGCAGTGTCGTGGGCGCTTAATTGTGTATCCCACTGGAGAGTTTCGCATGAGCAGAGAACACAATCACATTCCCAATCCACGAGAAGAAGACATTTACAGATTCAGAGTGGCTTTATTTGAAGCTGCTGTTGGACGCTTTGAAACGCCTCGGGTCATATACGAGGAAATAAGTTTGCTGTATGTTTTATTTCTAAATTTTGTAACATCATATCGATTATTCAAGTTCAAAAGCAAGTTTTAATTTTCAACATTTGTAATTCATTTTTTTTTAATATTTAATAAAACAGTTATTTGTGCATTTCTCACAATCTTAAACATTTAGCAAAATTGATTGTTATGAAATAAATTTTTGTTTGTTCATGCGTACAAACTGTGTTTGTCTGAAAACATTGATCGGTATTGAATACGCTCATCCTTGGAAATAACATTTTCAAAAACATGCAGGTATCCCGAAGGAGCTCAGCATGTGCCATTCGATGAAGTTTTGCGCGCCTCCTTCAGACGTTGGCGTTTGAGTGTGCAACATCCTCGGCCAAGAACCTTCCAAGAATTGGTTGATTTTATTAGAGGCGGAGACTGGAACAATTTTTTGATTCAGGCTCAAACCGAGCTCTCTGGTTTTGTTGTTGGAGAGGTCGGGCATCGCTCAATAATTTTGTGCGATACAACGTACTTGAGGGGCATCGACAACGTTGACACCATGTTTGCAGATGGGACATTCGGCGTATTGCCTCGCATCAACTGGGCCGTCCCTGAAATTGATGGTCTTAGCCAACTGCTAGTCGTCGTGGGGGTTAAATACGATTGTGTGAGTACACTAGAAAAACAGATGTCTCATTGGTGTTTCATTTTGAAACATTGAGACATCTTTTATGCACTAAGTCAATAAAAGCGTTTCATTTTGAGACATTTTTTTACTACAGATATTCCCTCTGTTCTGGGTTTTGATGGAGTCGCGAAGTCGTGAGGCATACAACCCCGTTTTCCAAAGAATGAAACAGTTGATGCCTCATTTACAACCGCGTCAAGTCATGAGTGACTTCGAAATAGCCCTACAACGCTCTCTCATGGACCATTTTAGAACCGCGAATGTTACGGGGTGCTACTTTCATTTTTTAATGGTACACAGAAATTTATTTTCCACATTTAATCTCTGTCTTTCTACCCCTTTCCTTCTTCTTTCTCTGCAATTTCTTCGAGATTCTTTTTCCTGTTTGCCTTGTGTAATACGCCAAACGAATAACGCTTGCAGCGCTCGAAAAATCGCTTAACAGTGGCGAAATTCATAAGTACAAGGTGATGACAGAACTTTGAAACAATACATTTGTAATCCTACAATTGTAAAAATTAAAAATGATTGTTTTCTAGATTATTAATCTTATTTCGAAGTCAAGTAATCATGTTCCATATTGTATTTACGAATAATTCAATTTCACCCTCACGTTAATTCAATGCTGTAGATGGCGCGACCGAGGCGCTGAAAGGAATTGGCTTGGCGTATAATCTCAAAGCTTCACTTTATCCCAATCCCAAGCTTTGCATTTAAAAATGTGTTTGCGGTTTTGTGTCAGGCTGTTTCGCGATTCGTCGCCAACCATGCGGAAATCGCTAGAATGTTCCGAACAAACGGGACAGCAGGTTTGTTCCTGGAGAAACTGCGCGTCCTGCCATTGCTGCCGCCCGAGGTTATCCAACAGACGTACGATCGTCTTAAAATGGATCTGCCCGAAGACTTGGCTCAACGATTGGATGTATTTCTGCGATACTTTGAGAGGCAATGGTTGCTCGTAGTTGGCACCAATACTCTCTCAGTATATGGGTCCGTCAGACAGACCAACAACAACTGCGAAGCAATCAACAGGATCTTGAGAGACCGGATGGGTCAACGCCCGGAACTCATCCATTTTCTAAGTAATTGCATAAATTACATAAATACATTGTAAACCACGATTTTTTTGACAAAATAAAAAAAAGACAAACATTAGTTGGATTTGTACCAGATTTTGTTTTACTTAAATCAACTTGTGCAAATGTGCAAATTCCATTTTATTCCGTTCTATTCCAGAAATTGATAAAAACTTTGAACTTCAAAGTATCCAATTTTGAAACTTTTGAATACCAACCTTCAAACTCCGAAATTCTAACTTCAGGCTCGATGTATTTTCTCTCTCATTACCAGTTTCAAATTGTCAAATATCAAACTTCAAAATAATATTTCCAACTCTTAATTTTGATATCAAATTTTGAACTTCAATAATTCATATTTTAACTTTGTTCATTGAACTAAAAAATTTTTCATGAAACATGTTTGTAATGTAAAAACTTGATTTAAATCAACGGCACAAATAAAAAATCATTTCATTAAAATCAGTGATTTAAATAAAATTATTCAAATGATCGAAATCACAGAATAAACTGAAGTTACCGAAATTCTTAGAACCCAGTAGATTGCTCAGGTCTTCCGTGCGACATTGATTCTTATTTATTTCGTTTCCTCAACTAATTTCTCATATTTTTGTCACAGGAGAACTTTTGAAAATGCAGGCCCGAGCAAGAATGGATTTGCGAACCGTTCAGGAGACGGGTCGTGCGAGACGCGTACCGCATGTCCAATACGTCATCAATCTGTCGATCTTAACGACAATTTGGTCCCATTTGGAGGACAATCGGTTGTCAATCGACGAGGCCATCGACCTGTTGCAAAGACGTCCAGCAGATATTGTATCGACCATTAACAGATATTATCTGAATAATCAAGGTATGTAAAGCTGGACAACATTTGAATTGCCCTGGTTCTCTGGCAAAACTCTGCAAAAGTCTGAAAATCTCTGAAAGAAGTCTGCACAAGTCTGGAAATGTGTGTGAGAAAGTCCGAATAAGTCTGAAAAAGTCTAAAAAACTCCGAAAAACTCTGCAGAGATTTTTAGGCGTCAGAATAAAAATGTCTGCAAATGTCTTCACAAGTCATCAAATTACTCTCTCAGATCTTTGCAGATTTGAGTTCGATGTATAACGTCTGCAAAAATATGAAAATCTATGATAAGCTCTGGAAAAGTATGTTGAAATCTCTGTGTAACTCAAAAAAAATTGTAGGACTCTGTCAGAGAATTTCCGACTTAGGCCAAAGTTTATAAAATTTTTTTTTTTATTCAATTAAAATTTAACTAAATTTAAAATTTCAGAAAATAAATAAATAAATAAAATAAAATGATTAAAAAATGCAAATAATTTTTTTAAATCAATTCAAATAAAACATTTCCAAATTTTCTAACAATTTAAATGTTTATTTAAAACATCATATATTCATTTTTTCCATTTTGTATTTTATTTTTTATAATTTTTTTTTTTTTTTACTTTTTGTATTTTTATTTTAATTCAGAATTAGAACAGGAAGAAAATCTTGTAAGAAAAACTTTAATGGAGAAAAATTTTAAAAAAATAATAATAAAAATAAAAAAGAAGTGTTTGACAAAACGATGATACATTTTCGATGCTGGCGTTTCAAGTGATATAGTCACCTGATAAACATAAAGTTTTCCATAGATACAGATGGCGTTTTCACAGTTTTTCATAAGTTCATTTGTATCACTTTCAGAGCCCGAAGAGGGAGATCTGCCAGTGTTGAACCCATGGATGATGGGAGACGAGCATTTCTTCCGTGACGAGTTGCCACGGTTGCCTGAAATAGATCAGCCAGCACAGCAAGTGAATGATCCGCAGCAGCCGATGGACATCGCAGCAGGGGAAGAGGGCAACCCACAGCAGCCAATGGACATCGCAGCAGGGGAAGAGGGCAACCCGCAGCAGCCGCTGAATATCGTCGCAGCAGAACAAGAGGGCAACCCGCAGCAGCCGGTGAATATCGTCGCTGCAGAGCAAGAGGATAATCAGCCAGGAAACCTTCTGGCCAACCTAGGTCTGCTTTAAAATACGACTTAATAAGTTGTTGATTAATCAGTAATTTCATCCACGAGTTTGATTTTCTATTTCTTTTTATACGTGGGTTCATGAAATTTGATTGATCTATTGTGATTTGACATTAACCGTGGCGCCATCTGAATCTCAACAATTTTGACAATGTTCATCACATTTTTTTTTGCTAAAATAGTAAACATAAACTAAATTGCATTCTTGCAATTAACTTAGAAAGCTCTGTTTATGTCAACTTTTTTTTTTTTTTTTTTTTTGTTAAACTTGATGAATGTCTGATAAATTGCTGAGAAATTGCTAACACTCTAAACTGTAAATGAATAGGACCGTAAGACCAATGTTTAAAGCAATTTCAATTAACTTTCTCCAAATTTAATAAAACCGATTTCCGGCTGCTGCATAATGCAGTTAAACATTTGATGACAAACATTTTTTCTGAAGATGCGGAGATCAACCGAATCCTACTGGTTTGTGCGTGAAAAAGGACTGTATCCGCAATGGACTTCGTAAATGGTGATTTCAATTGATTGAATAGTCGTTTTGTTACTATCTTCGGTTTGTCTATTTTTGGTCTCTTGTGGTGGACTTTGTTTGTCAAAAATTCAGAGTTTCTCGTTCTTGTTCTTCGTCCAGAAGCTAACATTTCCTGATCTGCAATTCATCATTGTGTTTATTGTTTTTATTCCTCACGTGCATGTAAACGTGCACAACCCCTCCTTACATATATCCTAAAAGTTACCTTTGTTGGTAACTTTTTTTGTTTCCATTCGTCTACTTGTTGCATGCAATACTTGACTTGTGTCACCTTATATTTTCTCGGCACTTTTTTCACCATTTTCGCATGGAGAACGAATGAAATCACAATTTCATGGGAATTTTCACGCAAGGGGTTGTAATACTTTTGTAATACCTTTGCGATACTAATAATCTGAATAACTTATCAAACGTCATTATTTAAAACAATCTTACTAAAACCCCTCACTATAATAAATCGTCTACTTTTCTCATTCATCACATGGAATGCAGTACCTTGCATTTGTTTATTTTTTAAGCATGTTTGTGTATCGCAGTTTGAATTAATTGATTGAAATTAATGTGCTCTCATTGTCACGCCACTCATTTGCACGTTTTTTTACATCTCACTATACCTCGTAGAAATAAATTTTCTGAAAATAGCTGATATTTTATGAAAAACTCCGAAAATCTTTGAACATCTACCAAATGTGAGCTGCAAAAGTTTTCCATAAATTTGCAAAGCTTTCGGTGAAAATATCTGAAAATTTAAAAAAAAAAAATTGGACTAGAATAGTTTTTCAGGAAATTTCGGAGTTTTTTTTTTTTTTTTTTTTTTTTTTTTTTACTATCTCTGTCTACCCCCCTTTTTAGATTTTTTTATTTTTTTCGAATTTTATTTTTTTCAAAGTATTTATTTATTTTTATATTTTTATATTTTTTTTCAGGGGGCGGTATTTTTAATATTTAATTTCTGGTTTTTTATTTTTTTTACTAAAATTTGTTCAGGAGTTTCACTTTTTTTGCGATAGACCAGAGCATTTATTGCTTTTGACACC
>JABFQJ010000032.1:0-15731 GCA_022816905.1 Trimorus sp. ZL-2020 | reverse complement strand
CCCGCAGAGGTCTCCGGAAGGGGGATTATTAATGGTTTCCCGACGCCTCTTATGGCGTACCCTCGCCTTTCGTTTGGCCGCTCTTCTTTTGTTCGTCGCGCTTTGTTACGACGACCGTCTCTGTATTTTATTCTCCCCCCGTACGAAGGTGAGCGTGCTCGCGTAATGATAAATTCATTTCTTCTGTCGCGCGAGACTTTATTCGAAAATTAACGGGTCGCTTTTTTTGCACTGTCCTCTGGATATGTTTGCTTCTTAATCAAATTAATTCTAATAGCGCACGACCGATCGGACTACGAGATGAAAGTTTGGGAAAGAGATGCCAGTGTCGAAGGTCAGGATAGGGAAGATTTTGGAAAATTCCGCGGTAAAACTTTGCAGAGTTGCGAATGTAATACCGTTATGGCGCACTTCAAATTGCAAAAAGAACGCGAAGAGGCGCGCAAACTTTTTACGAGATAAAAGAAACTCGGCAAAATAAGATGGGTTTGGACATGCGAAGAATACATTTCAGTGAACATTTTTGAAATATTACGATAACGTCAATTTTCACGACATTAGAAGTGATCTACGATTTGGTCGCGCGTTTTTGCGAGTTAAACGTCCGTGTATTTCAGCCTCCGCGGGATTACAAAAATATTTCTACGGGAGACATTCTATTCGGTGAAAATAAGTTCGTAAAAAGGTCTACGTTTCTTGATATATGTCGCTGGTGTACGAATTGTTCAATAAATTCCTAAAAGCTCGAAAATGAAAGTGCACGATTTGCATGAAATTCAAATTTACACGGAGAAAATAGCATTTGCGCGTTCTAACGGGTTTGATTTTAATCGGAAAAAATGCTACTGGTTTGACAATTTTATTCCGCGTCGGTGAAAAATACGCGCTACCGGTGTTGCATGAAATGGGCAAAATAAATTGAAGCCGCTCGTTAATTCGAAGCCATTCCGAATGCGAATTAACGGCTGCCTAATCAACCATAGATCGCGCGCCTCGGGAACTCACTTTACAAATTAATTATATGTCAACGTTACGAATTCATTGCATCAAACAAATGAAACGCATGGTACGCTTCGCAACCACACCGTCACCGTAAACTCATTAATTACTGGTCATAGCGGTTCTTTTTTTTTTACAAACCTTGTTATTCGTGTCATACACTTTTCATCTTCGCTTTTTCATTAGAGTTCTATAAAAAGTATAGAACTACTTTACATGAAAAAAGTGGTTCATAATTAGTAAAGAAATAATTCAAGAAATATATTCGGTTACAGTATTACCTCTCATACGCGTCCTCTTTTCACTGGACATTATAAACGAGTTAGAATAGTTATGTGAGTAATTGAACTTTAACCTACATGATTTCATGATATTCAATTTTTTATTTTGCTTAAACGCTGCATCATGGACAAACGGTACTTCTTATTTTTCGTGTATATCTCATGGAAAGTTCAGAAAATAAAAGAATAATTAACTAGATAACAAAACTGAAGGAATATTGAAATTTAGAATGTAGTTATTATTATTATTATTTTTTTATTATTATTTATTTACAAACGGGTATAATCCCTTTAAAATATACAAATATATGTTACTGACTAGCGATGTAGAATACGGATTCTCACATTAATATAAGTTTTATCAATTCACTATAAGATTCGAAATCGTAGATCTGAATGCGCGCGAATCAGGATCGAAAAAATTGACAACGAGCGCAAATCGGTTTCCATAGCGTGATATGCGTTGGATCGGGTTAAAGTGGACTAGATTAGTTCGGTAAAAATCAATCGCAAATGTGAGCGGGTACCGAGTGACTCTGGAAGGGGAAGCTAAAATGAGGCGGTTTCGAAGAGTTGGGGAGCTCACATGACCGTTGATCACATTGTATAAGAAGATCAGGTCTGTCTTCAGGCGTCTGCCCGCGAGTGGATCAATTTGCGCGCTGGATAGAGCGTAATCGTAGTTATGGTCAAAACGATTCATCGGGGCACCTTTGCGATACATCAGGAGCCTCAGAAATCGGTGTTGAATGGATTCTAGTGCCGCTATTTCATAGTTTGCGTGTGGGCTCCAAATAACTGAGGCGTAATCTAGGATAGGCCGAACAAGGGAGATGTATAGGTGGCGAAAAGTATTCGGATTTACAAAATCACGACTGTTGCGGTCAATAAAGCCTAATGTTCGCAATGCTTTACATCTGATGTCGGCGATGTGTCGATGAAAAGTACCATCTTCTGAGTAGTGGACACCCAGGTCCTTAATGTCAGGAGAGGACTTGATGGTTACACCATTTATGACATAATCTGCGAATAGTTTTGATCTTTTGCGAGTGTAACGAAGGACTACACACTTGGGGATGCTGAGGCTCAGTTTATTTGTGGAGCACCATTGGAACAATGCGTCGAGATCAAGTTGAAGCGTCATGTTATCACACGATCCCGATATTGAGTGGAATATTTTTGCATCATCCGCGTAGAGTAGGATTTTACTATATTTCATTTGACCTGGAAGGTCATTAATAAAGATGTTAAATAGCAGTGGACCCAAGTGTGAGCCCTGCGGTACACCTGATGTGGCCCAGAATTTAGAGGACGCAGTTTCGTCGTTTCGAACAACACAGCTTCGGCCGGACAGATAGGAGGAAATCCAGTTCAAGAGGGTACCATCGATGCCAGTCGCTTTCAGCTTCCGAATTAATACAGAATGAGACACGCGGTCGAAAGCTTTCGCGAAATCGGTGTAAATGGCGTCGACTTGTATCCCACGATCGAGGTTATAGAAGAGGTAGTCACTAAAAAGAGCTAGGTTACTACACGTAGATCTGCCTCGACGGAAGCCGTGCTGTTCGTCCACTAGTATGGTATCAATGAGGGATGAAAGATGTGAGGTGATGATTTTCTCGAATAATTTCGGGATGGCGTTCAGTATCGATATAGGTCGGTAGTTCTCAATATTCCGGCTGTTTCCTGCCTTCAGAATTGGCACCACTAGACAAGATTTCCAGAGATCCGGAAAGATCCCAGATGACAGTGAGTTGTTAAAAAGTATATAAAGTGGTAAACTAATGCCAAATCTAGAATTTCTCAGGAAGCAGCCAGGAATACCATCCAGACCAGGGCTGGAGCCAATATTCAAATGTTCGAGTGCATCGAAAACCTCATCCAGGCCA
Organism: Trimorus sp. ZL-2020; assembly: GCA_022816905.1. NCBI lineage: Eukaryota > Metazoa > Arthropoda > Insecta > Hymenoptera > Scelionidae > Trimorus > Trimorus sp. ZL-2020. The sequence goes on along the minus strand of JABFQJ010000032.1, from coordinate 12,562 downwards.
ACTGAAAGATGAGATACGTCGATCCTTTTCTCCATTACAAAATCCACATCGCATGGGACATCAGGTGAGAAAACGGAGTTAAAAAAATCTGAGAATAAGGCAGCAATTTCTTTTGGAGAGGACGCGGTTCTATTTCCAAGAAACATTGACTTGGGTAAAGAATCGTTTTTGCGGAGATTATTGACGTAAGTGTAAAACTTTTTCGGATTGGAAAAGAGAGAACTTTCCGTGGAGAGCATGTGGTTGTCAAAAAGGACTTTCGAATATTCTTTAATTTCCGATCGCAAAAGTGAGAAATGATTATAATCGGCGGTAGAGTGTGATCTCTTATACTGTACATGTGCTTTCTTTTTATCAGAGATCATATGTTTAATTTTTGCGTCGAACCAGTGCGGAAACGAGTCGACTCTCTTTCGCCGTTGAGGGACATAGGTTGCAATTATGTTTTGGAGGACATTGTGAAAAATATTTACAGATACGTCAATGTTTGAGTGGCTTAAGATCTCATACCAATCGAGTGAATTCAAAGCAGTGTTAATCAAGTCGTAATTCGCGTGTTTAAAATCGTAGTAATATGAATAAGACGGGTTAGAGTCGCAATATGATAGAGCCGGTAAGCTCACGGAGAGAGGCGGGTGGTGGATGTCAATCGGTAAAAAGGGGTTCAGGTCTTCGGAGATTTCCATATGAGCAAGTGACGAAAAAACCAGATCCAATGCATATCCGTTGTGATTTACAACATGGTTGAATTGATTACAATAGTTAACATTTGCGAAATCACAGAGTATAGACGCGCAGTTCATGATTGAATCCAACGTCTGGACATCAGTCATAAGGCCTAAACCGTTATCAGTGAGGTCCCAGTGAATGTGTGGGAGATTAAAGTCGCCAACTAAAATAATTTCGGACTCAGGGTGTTGCTGAAATTGGTCTCCCAGAAAGGCAACAAGATCATGAAAGGTTTCTGCGTCTGGGGAAGGTGGAATATAGAGGGCACTAATCAATAGAGATTTAGAACCAACTTTACAGGAAACCAACACTAGTTCGAGCAGATCAGGCAAGACAATCTGATGGGAGCTGAAACAGTTTCTAACTCCAATCAGGACACCTCCCCCTCTGCTATCAGGACGGTCACGTCTAAATATAGAAAAATCCGAGAGACCAAGTTCAGCATCAAGGATCGGTGGATGGAGCCACGTCTCCACCAGAACAATAATGTCGTAGTCATTATGCGTTGCAAAGAGGCGTAACAGACTAAGTTTAGTTCTCAGCCCTCGGACATTTTGAAAAAACAATTTGGGGACGGAGGGATTAATATCAGAGTATACCCGTTTCACGCGTTTTTTGGTTTAGGTACTATGGTGGGTATATTTCTAATATATTTAATAGTAAGATCTCTCTCGCCATTATCAATCCGGGTATTAAGTTCTGCACGAAGCAAATCAAGATGCTCACGTTCTGCCGCTGATTGGTCATGTTTAATAATAAGGTTTTTTGATTTGAAGTATTGGCGATTTTTAAGGACAGCAATAGCCGAGGCTTGAGAGTCAAAACTAACTTTAAGTGGGCATGGCTTTCCTCGTTGTGTCTTTCCAATTCGCATCGCGGAAATCGCTGGCTTACAAGATGGAAGTGTGTTAATTATGGAGTTAAATTTTAATACATCGTCGGCGGAGTCAGAATTAACCGGAAAATTGAACACTATAATGTTCGACGCGCGTACCCGACGGTCTTCGAGTTCGTTCAATAACTCGAGCTTAGATATGGATGAAAGTACATCGGACGCAGGTGGAGGCTTATTTTCCAGAGCTGACAGCCTGGTTTCAAAGGAACACAGTTTAGACTCAATATTTCCGATCTGTGATTTCATTTCATCAACAGATTTTTCGAGCAAGGACGAGAAGCTTTGGTGCAATTTTGCGAACATGTCGTCAAGTGCAGATTGCACAAATTCGCGAGAGACCGGATTGCTGTTAATGCTCATGTCAGGAAGATCGCTCGTATCAGATTTGGGCGGTGTTCGAGTAACCGACATGTTCGTTGCTTTTGGAGAAACGGTTCCACAACAATAACGCAGGCCACCGTTTGGGGTAAGCTTTTCGCCGGTGAAGCAATGCTCGTGGTAGATGGAGCCGCAAATCGGACACAATTTGTTAATCTTGTTCCTGGTGATGGTGATCTTACATTTGCTACAATAAGGTAAAGGCATTTCAAGTCGCGCAATCGTGAGCGTACTGGTTAATAGCTGTCAAAATACCAAACAGCTGAACGTGTGAGACACTTGAAGTAGGCTTAGACGGACGCCGCAGTATGAAGTATGCTGCAGTTTCACCAGGGATATCTCCAGTCGACAGCGGTGAAAACGCGGCTGTACACGAGGTCGTTCCGTCTTCGTTTGATACCAAGGAGTGAGAGAGGAGTCATCAATCGCAGTGCCGAAGTCAAGCTCGGGGGGCCCTGGTCCTCATTAATCAACACGGAGTGGAATAAATTGGGATCGCTCCGTTATTAGCACATCAGAACAGCACAGCGGCTCGTGATGTGCTCAATTAAAAACGCTTTGAGCAGCTGAAACAAAAGCGCCCGAAGGCGAACTGCGGCAGTAACAGGTCAAAACACTGAGTGGCAGTTTGAGGTTATGTTTCAGCTGTGAAGCGATTATAAGGTCGCATTCGAAGAAGAAAGACGCTGATGTCCAGTAAGACAGATGGGCGTGAACGGATTGCAATTCTGCAGGTGAATATGTGACTAGACGGACAAACGGCGTCGAAAAACATGTAGGAACATGCAAACAAGACGGAGTAGCCGTCAGGCCCATCCGTATCTAGGGGAAGTGCGGGCAAAACGGGTAGGTTAAGGAAATCGAATGAAAATAGCTGTTAACCAATGTGTAAACATGCCAGTAACGTTGTAATTTCATTTATAGATATATTTTTGATGTTTTTATTACGCCACATAGTTTAAGTAAGTAGTAATTTGGTTGTAATGATTGAATACTAAAAGTACCACTTTTACGTACGAATCAAAAAGTGAGGGCAAAACGGGTAGTTACATTCACTTAATGTTCAGGCCATTCAATCATTGTCGATATGGCTTTCTCGGCCAGAATATATTCCTCCGATATTATAATAATGGTTTTCAACGCTTAACATTCTCATAATATCAACCATAACATTTCTATATCATTTCTACAATATTTTTATAACGTACCATAAGTTTTCCCATAATTTCTCATAACATTCCCATAACATTTCCATAATGATCCCATAACATCCGCGGTATGTTCTCATATCATTTCTATAATATGTCAAAAAATTTAGATCGCAGTTTTATGCGCTTTAACCAAAGTGTAAAATACCCGTCTTGCCCTACCCGTTTGGCCCTCCCTCCACTAATTTTGAATAACTGCATGTAAACATTAGAAACCACGGTAGAAATATACGTTTAACTATAGTAAACTAATCCTTATTAAATATACTTCAATTACTGAATACCATTACATATAATCTGGCACATTATACTAATAATTTATCGCATAATTAGCTGGACAAAAGTTTTTGTGGATGAGCTCGAAAACTAAAAATACGTCTCGCGTCCACGTCGTTTACAGAAGTGAGGCGCGTTTGTACCTCAAATGCGTCTTATCATGAGAGGCTTCTCGCAGTACAAGCCAGATGGCGCGGCGATCTCACCCTAGAGCGGGAAAAGCAACTACCTGTCTTGCCCTCATACCCGTTTTGCCCTCTCTTCCCCTAATATATAAACCATGATAAAGTATCGTAATTTACACTTTCAACTGTTCGAAGTATTTAAATTTGATTAATTCTGAATTCAAATCATTTATATAATTGGTTCACATCATATTTACATAAAATTTATTTAAATTTGAATGTTTTCATTACCGAAAGTACGATTTTATTATAGAGGCATTTGCAGATATTATGTATATTTCATGTAAATTTTAAGTAAAAACAATTTATACAAATAATTTATATAAATTATGCAGCACAATGAGGAATTGATGTAAACTTTATTTAAATCATTAACATAAATTGTTTGCACATAAATTATATAAAATTGATATAATTCTGGCTATCAGGGTTATTGTGTAACAAAAGATTTCTTCAGTTTAACTAAAATGAGAACCGGCAAGGTTACGGTAGAGGAGAACGGGGGGAGCCCAAAGTAAAAGTGACGGGAATGGCACGCGCGTGAATAATGGTGAAGGGGATAGCGCTGCCTCTCCGCCACTGGAGCCTTGCGCGGGCACCGCGAGCATCGGCATCCATTACCTACGCGAGATTTTACTGTAGATTCCTTTGTTTTATTTTGCACAAAGTATCTTCAAAATATACATATTATGTCATAAGATGTACCAACAAGACAAGGTCAATTAGCAATCTTATTTATTTCTATATTTTATTTTATTGTCTGGTAAACATATTTTGTCATATTTTCTGGCATTTGTTAATTATTTATCAGTTATACATATGCATAATATAATGATATTTTGTTGCTCATTCAATTTAATGTGGAAGTTTGACTTTTTAATATATATTTCATTTTTGGAAACAAAATTTTATTTGTTACTATTATTTCCAATTTGATATAATGTATACATTTGCAACATCGTGACTGTCATCGTCGACGACAATTGAGATTGTGTTTTCGTTTTTACGAAAAGCGACAATGGAAAATAATTGCACAGATAAAGTATCTTCTTGCAAAAAAACTTCCATTCAGCTAAGATCCTGGTTGGAACGATCCTCCAAAATGGACATTGACAGCGAAACTGGATACCTCTGGAACTCCTGTAAAAAGACTCTTAAACAACCGAGTGGCATTTCTTCCGCCATGTTTGCCCCCTTCCTTGGAATGTACCACAAAACTTACGACGACGCCTCACGCTCTGTTAACTGCGCCGACCAATTTGGAAAAGTCCAGTGAAGATACCGAAATTGATATGGAAAAGTCCTTGAAGCATAATATGGACAGTTTGGAAGCCATGATTAGTATCTATATGAGAGGGGAAAGGACTTGGCTAGAGTGCGTGCGAGTGTGAGCATCTTGTGACGACTCCTCTGCGATATTTCGGCGTTTATTTGTATAAAGTGGAGCGAAATACTTTGTTAACGCGATAGAAGCGAAGTGTATAGGCGGAAGAACGCGAGGAATTGGAGTGGAGCGATTTCGCGACGGCGGTCGCAGGTGGCGGCGAACGAGTATTTGGCGAGACCGTTTGAGGTTAGGAGTCACGCGACGGCGTGACTAACCACTAGAGTATTTTGGCGCAGAGTAAGGTGAGCAATGTCCAAGACAATGTCAACGGCGAGGTTGAACAGCTCCAAAGGCGGGGGGGCACAGGGTGGTAGACAAAGCAGACTGACAGACTCAACTACGTTGAAGAAAACGGTTAGTTTTGGTGCGGAAACAGAGAAGTGGGACAAAATAGTCGCCGAGGTAACGGATTTAAAGAAAGAACTTATGGAAGAGGTAAAACGGGCGAAAAAGTTAACGGCAAAACTAGAGGAAGAATATGAAAAAGTTCGAATGGGAAATTTGAAGTTAGAACGGGAGGCGAGTGAAAGGGAAGAAAAAGAAAAGGGAAATGAAGCCAGGAATAAGCAATTAGAAAACATGCTGGAAAAATGGGAAAACTGGGCGGAAAATAACTCAATAAATTATGATACAAATAACCCGATGAACGCGGTCAGCAGGAACTCTCTGAATAAAAGTAACTATAGTCTATGGTCGGTGAATACGAAGGGAAGCGAGAAAAGTCTTAGTGGCAGGGAAGTAGATAAACTGAAAAAGATTTTAACTGACAAAGAAAGACTTGACAGACGTAACAATATCGTAATAAAAGGATGGAAAATTGACGAAGTAGACGCTGAGAAAGCAGAAGTATGGCTCAATGAAAAACTAAGATGCGAATGTAAAATAATAAGCGCAAGGAAACAGGGAAGGGTGGTAGTGGTGAAATTAGAGAATTATGATCAAAAACAAAACATTATGAGTCAGAAACATATGTTGAGAGGCACTAAGCTGTTTATTGATCATGATCTGAGTTTTGATGAAAGGGCTAAACAAGCGAAAATAGTTAAATGGGCCAAAACACAAAAAGAGGGAGAAGTGAAAATAGGGTTAGGAAAAGTGAGAATTAACGACAAATGGATCTACTGGGATGAAATTCAGGAAAAAATGGCACTAAATGAAGGTAACGTAAGCTCGAGGACTAACTCCGGGGAGGATAACTCGAGATCAGAGGTAAACGGCGAGACGTTCGTACAGGAAAACTTATTGCTCACCAAGACTTGGGGGAAATAGAGGTAGAAGCAGGTAATGATGATGATAAAGGTAAGGAGCAGGAAAAGCTTAAAAGGGAAAGATGCAGAAAATTTTTATTTTGGAACATAGCTGGTATGGTAAATAAAGATACAGAGTTTTGGAAATATCTGGAGGAATTCGACTATATAAGCATCTGTGAAACTTGGGTTGAAGAGAAGAACTGGAATATGTAGAAGTCTAAATTATCGCAGAATTTCGATTGGGTCTGTCAATATGCAATAAAGGAAAATAAAAAGGGAAGGGCAGCCGGTGGTATAATGATAGGAGTCAGGAAAAATTGGTTAAAAGGCGGGAGTAATTTAATGAAAGAAAATACACAAGGTTATGTGAACTCAATAATAGTAACAGAAAAGGAACGATACTCAGTATGGTCGATTTACAATAGAGGGAAACTAAATAAAGTATTGGACAAAATAACAATGATAGAGGAGAAAGAAGATGAGAAACTAATTGTGGGGGGAGATTTCAACATCAGAGTGGGGGAACTAGGAAAGAGCATAGGAGAAGGAGCCGATGGAGAAGACCTAGGGAGAAAAAGCAAAGACAAGAAAATAGGCAATCTGGGAAGAGAGCTGATAAAAGTTATTGAGGATAAAGGGTGGTATTTACTAAATGGAGCTATAGAGGGCAACTGGGAGGGTGAATACACCTATATCGGACCGAGGTGTAGCTCAGTGATCGACTATGTGATTGTCAATGACTATGATGTAATTAATGTGATGACGGTAGCAGAGAGGGTGGACTCGGACCATTTACCTGTGGAACTCTGGACATCGGAGGAGAAGGTTGAAGAGGAGAGACCAGCAGATCCTGAGGAAGAACGCGTGCTGATCGATTGGTCGGAGGAAGCCCAGTCAATATACAGGGTGAAAACAGAGTCGTTGAGGGACGGGAGTCGGACCGATTCAACGCAGGAACTGTGGGAGTCGATCAAGGGGACCGTCCATGCAGCGATGCAGAAGAAGAAACTAACAAGGAAGAAAATAACACTAGGATACAGACACTGGTGGGACAGAAGCTGTACGAGAATGAAGAGGAAGGTAAAGAGAACGTATCAGCGATGGAAGAAAGGAAAAGGAACACGGGAAGCTGTGATGGAGGAGAAGAAGAACCTGAAGAACCTACTCGACCAGAAAAGGAAGACGAAGGAAGCAGAAGAAGAGGCCGAACTACGAAGTGTGAAAAATGATGCAGGGGTCTGGAAGTTTCTAAAAAATAGGAGAAGGAAAAAACAGGCAATATCCAACAACATATCAGAAGATGTATGGGTTAACCACTTTAAAACTTTACTGGAGGGCGAAGACAACCGGGTCAACGGACACGGAAGAGGGCAAGATGAGGATGAAACACCAGACCTGACAGACGGAGAAATCATCCAGGCGCTCAAAAATATGAAGTTACGGAAGGCTGCGGGCATAGATGGAATACCAAGCCAGGCCTGGGAATTCTGTGGCGAAGGTATAGGAAGAAGTCTTATGCAGCTGCTAAAGGAGGTGTGGAGGGGAGGGGAGTGCCCGAAGAATGGAAAGTTAGCCTAATTGTACCGCTGTACAAGAAAGGCGATAAAAATGTAGCGGCAAACTATCGGGGCATATCACTCCTCCCCACCGCTTACAAAATCTACGCAGAGGTCATCAGGAGCAGGTTGGAGAAGGAAGTAGAGGAACTGAAGATTCTATCGGAAAGCCAGGCTGGTTTCAGGAGGGGGCGCGCAACAATGGACAACATCTATGTGTTGAACCATTTAGCGCAGAAGACGATCAGTGAAGACCGTAGATTATTCGTGATGTTCATTGACCTCAAGGCGGCTTTTGACACGGTCGTCAGGAGCAAGTTATGGGACATCATGAGGGACCTTCAGATCAGCAACGGACTTATCCAAAGAATTAGAGAGCTATATGAAACAACGGAAGTGAAGGTTAGGTTGGGAACGAAGTCATCGAGAAGCTTTTGGACGACGAAAGGAGTGAAGCAGGGGTGTGGTCTGAGTCCGCTCTTATTCAGTCTGTACATAGCCGGTTTAGATGTAGAATTAATGGCAAGGAATGTAGGAGGAGCTAGTCTGGGTGGGCAACGAGTATGGTCATTGGCTTATGCCGACGACATGGCCATACTAGCACACAATAGAGAAGCGTTAGTGGATATGTGCGACACTTTGCGTAAATTCCTCAGAGCGAGAAACCTTATTCTAAGTGTAGAAAAAACCAAGGTATTGGTCTTCTCAAAAAGCGGCAGAAAAAGGCGGATTCGTGGTCATGGGAAGGTAAAGCAATTGAAGAGGTTAAAACTTTTCAGTACCTTGGTTTCACATTCAACACAAGAGGAACGTATAAAGATCACATACGGGAGCTGCAGAAAAAGGGAAAAATAGCATCTAGGTTAACATGGGGACTAGGAGAAAGGTGTTGTAAGGGAGACTTCTTGAGGAGGATGTGGTTATTCGACCGGCTCGTCGAATGTGTGATGACATACGGTGTAGAGGTATGGGGTTGGAGGCAATACGACGAGTTAGAGAAAATTAAATTAGAATATGTAAAATGGGTTCTGAGACTGGACAAAAGAACGCCAAATTATATAGTGAAGCTAGAAACAGGGATAGATTCAATGAAAATTAAGTGGGGGGAAAGAGCAATGATGTTTGAAGACAAAATAAAAAACTGTGATAACAATAGACTGCTAAAGAAATGTTGGATAGAGAAACAGGTACAGCAGAAAGATATATACAGTAAAGAGCGTGAAAAGTATTTTAATATAAATGGGTGGTCGTCGATAGAAGTTAAGAGACTGGAAGAACGGGGGGACAATGTCAGAGAAATGATTAAAAGAAAAGGTAAAGATATCGATATGCAGCTTGCTATGAACAAAATAATGAATACGAGGTACAATAAAAGGTACAGATACATAGTAGGAGTAAATACTCCAAGGTACTTCAAAAAATCTATACCAGCAGATGCGAGTAGTTTGATAGCTAGACTGAGATGTGGTAACTTTGAGAACGAAAATAAATTCTGGCTGGACGAAAAGGACAGGAAATGTATATTTTGCGAGAACGGGAAGGACAGTCTGCGACATTTTGTACTGGAATGCGTAAAGGTGAAAGATTGGTTCAATGTACTCGGAAAATTCTACAACGGAAAAATACATAAACTATGTGACGACGATGACAATATACAGAAAGAAGAGGTGATTAGAAAGTTATGTAAAGAGAGGAATAGAATAATAAAAGAACGAGCAGCGTTGGTAGAAGAAAGGTAAAGAATGTATAGAAAGCGGGTATATCGCAGGGGAGTCCGTGATTGGTATGTGTGAAGGTATTAGGCTAAGGTACAGCAAAGTATGGCAGGGTACTGTAAATATTGCAACCAAATGTAAATATAGGGCGTGCATGTATGCGTGAAGTTAAACTGTAACTAGTCAAGTCCATTTCTTGGTGGAAAACCGAAATCAATAAAGATATATATGAGAGGGGAAAGTCGAAGATGAACTGAGGAAGAGACTGGAGACGGTGAAGGGCATGTGGGAGGAGGGCGAACTGAATGCTAGCGTGTGCAGAACAATTGTGAAAATATGTGATGCTTTGAAAAATGGAGATGCCGCAACAGCTGACAAAATGCACATTTCCCTGATGATGGAACACATTTCCATCTGTAGTTTCTGGATCCCTTGCATCATGTATCTCATTCAAAAAGTTGAAGAAAACCAGGTGCCAACCACCGAGACTTACACATTTTTTTAGAATTCCTGTTCAGTGCTTCGAAACTAATGTTTAAGTCACATAAAGTCTACTTGAATTGTGAATACTTAATTTAATTAGTTCCTAGAAATATATTTGCAACGTTTCAAAAAAAGTAATAAAAAAGTAAAAAGTATACATTTGCAAGTTATAATACATCCATTTTGCAATTACAACTTTTTTAGGTACTTCTTACATGAAGGGCCAGATATGAAAGGCACCAAGCGATATATTACTACACCCTAATGGAACAAAAATCTTAAAACATTTTTAAAACATTTAATGTCCAATAAATATTCCGTTAACAATTGAAAATGTTAAAGAATGTATTCGATAGAAAAAAAAGATGTCTTATTGGTGTCTTGTTTTGAGACCTTGAAACATCTTTGGCGTTTCATTTTGAGATACTTTTCGTGTCTATTGTACCAAAGTGTTTCAAAATGTGACACTTTTTTTGTAGTGATTGTTCCGTAAGGGTATTATTGAAATTACAATGTATTTTAGGTGATTTCGTTAGCAAGGTATCACGCTTTCTTGATAACATTCAAATAATTTTCTAAATTGTGTTTTTTTTAAATTTGACAATGTAATTATTTACTTAAACTATGTTTGTGTCTTAATACTAAGATTGCTAATTGATCTTTCACCAGTTCATACTATGAAATATCGTTGAGAATTTTTTCGTGAAAAATGAAAAAAAAAGAAGAAATTTACCTTTTTCCCCAGTTATTAACCCTAGAAGCACGGTCTGGGGTCAAATTGACCCCAGAGAAAAAGACAATAAAGTGATGTTTTCATGTGGAAGAGAGAGATACTAAAAATAAGTCCGTGCTTCTAGGGTTAAGAAGTAACGTGGAACATATGTAAAAAGGTTTTATTATATGAACTGTGACTTGATATTCCAATTGACATTTTGAACGGTGTATATTTATATTGTTTTTCAGACGTCTCACGTTACTTATGAATAGAGGAAATAAAAAAATGCCTAATATTTTACGCAAAAAAATGTTTAACAATCAGCAAGCTTACTTATTTGTTTAGTTTGTTTTATTTTATGGTATACAAATATTTTGGACAGTTTTTTTTCGTAAATAAATCGTTTTTAGACAAATAAAAAATGTTTCATAAATTAGAATAATAGACCTTTCCAAAAAAACACATAAAAATCATGACTACGAGTGCACATAACCCCTTAAATGTTCACTAATCCCACCTGTCAATGGGTAAACCGTTCGCCCAACGGTGGGTGACTTTTTCACCCGACAAAAAGCTGTTCGCCGACAATTTATATAATACTCAGATTTTATACCTCCTACTGCTATTATTGTAGCCTTCTGGAATAGATGCTCTCCTGGCAATTTAACCTGGTAAATTCCTTGTTTGCTGAAATCCGAATTGTGCGCTGGTTTCAAATTGCGCACAGCGGCGACGGGCACCGTTGTCGTAATTCCGCTCGACAAATTTCTCACGCGAGCAAATTTAATGGCTCCCGTCATTTTTGGTAGCGTCCAAACAGTGATCTGAAGTTATCACAGTGAAACCGACCTAAGGGCGGATCCACATTATGCCGCGTCCATGCCTTCGACTGCCTTCGACATCAATGGGAATCCGGCTTAAGGTCGTGTCGAAAGCGAGATTACCGACATTACAGATTTGTCAAAATACGTCTAAATAAGAATATGGGCACTGATTTAACGACCAGAGCGAGATTTTGTTCACTCTGTTACATACTTTGACCGCAAAATAAACTTCGTTCGTATTTAATTGTACAAACCCTTGTAGAAATAAAATCTCTGAAAATCTCTGAAAATCTCTGAAAAATAATCTGAAAATCTCAGAAAACTTCTGAAAATTTCTGAAAATCTCAGAAAAGCTCTCAAAATTGGAACTGTCAGAGTTTTTCAGAGATTTTCAGAGAGAGCTCTGAAAAACTCTGAAAATCTCAAAATTGCTGAAAAATTGAAACCGTCATAATTTTCCAGAATTTTTCAGAAATTTTCCGAGTTTTTCAGAGCTCTCTCTGAAAATATCTGAAAATCTCTTAAAAACTCTGACAGTTCCTATTTTGAGAGGTTTTCAGAGATTTACAGACATTTTCAGAAATTATCAGAGATCTTTAGAGGATTTCTGAGATTTTCAGATGTTTTCAGATCATTTTTCAGGGATTTTCAGAGATTTTATTTCTACAAGGGAAAACAGTGATTTCTTGTTTTCGAGGTGGAATAATTCGTAGAAGTCACTATTTTTCCAAACGGCTTAAAAATGTTACTTTATGGCAAAAAACATTTCCTCATAAACACAGAATCTCGCTCTGGTCAGCATTTAAAAAAATATCATCAAATGATTTTTTAACAAAGAAAGTACCTTTACTCGAGGTGGCGCCACCCTCTTCGAATAATCCACCCACTAATCTCTCATTTTGTGCACGAACGATTTCCAAGTGATGGTTGATGACACTCGTAATCGAGGCCACCTTTTCCC
>JABFQJ010000031.1:0-15836 GCA_022816905.1 Trimorus sp. ZL-2020 | reverse complement strand
GTACGTAAAAGTGGTACTTTTAGTATTCAATCATTACAACCAAATTACTACTTACTTAAACTATGTGGCGTAATAAAAACATCAAAAATATATCTATAAATGAAATTACAACGTTACTGGCATGTTTGCACATTGGTTAAAAGCTATTTTCATTCGATTTCCTTAACCTACCCGTTTTGCCCGCACTTCCCCTACCTGGACGACATCGTGGTCTACTCATCCTCATTAGAACAACATGGCACCAAGGTGGATCGGTTATTCAAACGCCTGAAGGACGCTAACCTTTCTTTACAGCCAGACAAGTGCGAATTTTTACGGAAAGAAGTGGTATATCTCGGACACAAATTGACATCCAACGGAGTACTCCCTGATGAAAAGAAGATCGAAGCAGTCAAGCTATTTCCCATTCCAAAAACAGTCACCGATATCAAATCGTTCTTAGGATTGGCCGGTTATTATCGTAAATTCGTTAAAGATTTTAGTAAAATCGCACAGCCACTCCGTATATTAGAACGCAAGGATGTTCCATTTAGTTGGGGTAACGATCAGGAAACGGCTTTTCAAACACTAAAAACTTCGCTGATAAACAGTCCGATACTAAAGTATCCAGATTTCAACGAAACGTTCATTCTAACAACAGATGCTTCCAATATTGCAATTGGAGCAGTATTGAGCCAGAAATTCGAGAACTCCGATCACCCTATCGCATATTTTTCACTAGCCTTGGGAAAAGCAGAGAGGAATTACAGTACTATCGAAAAGGAATGTCTCGCTATAGTTAAAAGTATTAAAAACTTCAGGCCTTACCTATACGGGAAACAATTCACAATAATCACAGATCACAGACCTCTAGTTTGGTTGAATTCGATTAGCGACCCGTCTTCACGATTGACGCGGTGGCGCCTTGAATTAGCCGAATACGATTATAAGATTTCTTACGCCCCCGGAAAAACGAACTACGTCGCCGATTCGCTTTCGCGCAATCCTACACAAATCACAGCCTTTCCTATCAAACGTAAAATACCGTCCTCATCGGGAAGCACAACACCCGGCCCACCGCATAAATTGCATATAATACCACCATATGACTCAGATTCCGAACTTTCCGATTTCCCACTTCCTAGATTCAAAAGAACGCTCCCACTCAGTTCAACCGGAAGTTCTAGCAAAGAGTCAGTTCGACGTAAAAAGAAGCGAAGCCGAATAATTAATGATTCTGATGAGCGAATCCATCCTATAGTCGAATCACCTTCCAACCCATTAAAACCAGATGAACCTTCTTGTGGAGCTATGGAAGTATCATCAGCCTCTGAGGAACTCATGGCCGTAGCAACAAGTCCGCCGGAACGCGTTTTACCTCATTTCAGCGAAATGATACCATCACTCAATCTACAATTCAACGAAGGAATCAATCAAAATCCACCTGTAACAAATGGAAACAACGCTATCGATTCCTACAATACATCGAAAGGTAACACGGTCTCTAAACCTGGCGATATAGAGACGATTCAAGTCGCCAAGATACGAGAAATTAATGACCATTTGCTGACGCAGAAAGGCGTCCTAGGATGCATTGTGGACACAAAAATGAATCCCCTTTCAGACATAGGTCGCGAAATGCTTCGAAAAGGATATCTTAATGAAGTCAATGGAATTACCGGTAAAATTTCTGAAATATATGTCAGCAACCACAAAGGCAAGAAAACCTTAGTAATAATCGCAAAAGAAAAAGAAGCTACTACAGAGAAGCGACTGGGAAAAACCTTTAAAACATTACGCCATGCATTGGAGCAACAGGAAATAAAATCCATCTCACTTGGACGCCACGATCTTATGGAATGCAAGGTACCTTGGCTGAAAATCAAACAGCTTCTTCACCAGCATTTCAAAGATTCAGATATTGAAATAATCGTATGTCTAGGTAAAGTTATGTGCCCCGCACCAGAAGATATTCCTACCATTTTAGCTGAAAATCACATCTCCCTCACCGGTGGCCATAAAGGCATCGATAAAACATACAATCGAATTCGACAAAGCTATCTGTGGGAAGGGATGAAAAAAGAAGTAGAAGAGTATGTCAAGAAGTGCGAGTCTTGTCAAAAACGGAAAGTCAACAGACATAAAGAGAAAAATCCGATGATAATTACAGATACGGCTACTGATTTCCTAGATAAGGTATCCCTAGACATAGTGGGCCCCCTACCCAAATCTAAAGAAGGCTACAAATACATCCTCACCATGCAAGATGCTCTCACCAAATTCTCATTCGCGGTCCCTTTAAAAACCTTCGATGCTGTGACTGTAGCTGAAGCGTTTTCGCGTAATATAATATCTCGCTACGGTTGTCCGAGAGCTATATTAACGGACCAAGGCCGCAATTTTATGAGTTCAGTCATGACCAGAATGGCCAAATTATTTGATATAAAACAATATAGAACATCCGCCTATCGACCACAGAGTAACGGCAGTCTAGAGAGAAGCCACCATGTCTTAGTTGAGTATTTAAAGCATTACATTAATGAACACTACACAGATTGGGCAAAATACCTGGATTTTTGCATGTTTTCATACAATACCAGCATTCATGAATCGACAAAATTTACACCATACGAGTTAGTATACGGACGAAAAGCGCGATTGCCAACAAGCTTACCTCTTGAATCAGATAACGAACTAAGTGATCCCTCTTTAAATGACCACTTCGCAGCATTATCGGAAAAATTATCTTCCCTACGAAAAATGGCACACGAACATTTAATCAAATCTAAAGAAAGATCAAAAAAATATTACGACAAAAATGCACGGGAAACTCATTTTGAGGTCGGGGATCTTGTTTACCTGACACATTATATAAAAACTTCGAAGTTTGATGACGCTTTTGACGGTCCCTACGAAGTATTGCAAGTCCTTGAGCGAAATCTCTGCATCCGCATCGGTGATCGCGAAAAAATAGTGCACAAAGATCATTGCAAACTTGCATTCATTTCAGATTCTTCGCAGTGACATGCGACCCCGTAAAAGGACGCGTCACCCTAAGCAATCTTCACCATGCGGGTGTACTGTTCGAAAAAGGTTCTACCACCAAATTCGTCGTTCACGACTTCCAATTCATCCAGTACATAGATCTGACGGTCATCGAAAAGGAAAAAGATCAAGTCTTGTCAAAACTGGAAGAATTCAAATTCTTATGCGAAGATAAAAACTTATTATGCGACCGTTACACGGCCTTATCAAGCAAAACTTCCAGCATTGACACTATCACTCGTAGAATACACGAGATAACACATGAGGCGAAACGACCCAAACGCTCTTTACTCCCTTTCGTTGGTACAGCACTGAACCGACTATTCGGGACAGCAACGAACGAACAACTCCGTCAGGTCGAAGAACGATTGAAGAAATACGATTCCGCTTTATCGAATGCAAACAAATTAACTTCCTCGCACGCCAGCATTAGCAAAAAAACGCTTGAAAAACTTCAGAATTTAACAATTGCTTTTCAAAACACTCTAAATCAAACTAAATCTACATTTACTGAAGTACACAAACGCATACAGAATAACGCTGAGGAAATTCATAAATTAATGCATGATTTCAAAATCAGTAATCTATTGCACGTCCTTAACTTCGCACTGGATAACATAATTCACGAATACCGAAACCTACTGAATGCAGTTCTTTTCACTAAGCAAGGCACGTTACACCCAGACTATATATCTATTACATATATAATGCGATAACAAAATCGACTTCTAACCACTTGCCTATTGATCCTGAATCGTATGACGAGTTTTTACAAATCATCGATGTAACTATTTTTACACACAACGAAAAATTAGTGTATCTCGTTATAGTACCTTTAGTTTCCGACCACGATTATTCTTTAATTAAAGTCCATCCCTTACCGCTTAACTCGGAAGATGGGCAAATGTATATTAAGCCGACACACAGTAGCTACGCCATAAGTTCGGATAATAAAACATATGCCATCGTTTCATCGTCAGATTTAGACGATTGCAAATCGCTAACGTTAAACTTGGTATGTAAGAAACCCGCGTTAGTACGGAGAATAGGTGAATATTCTCCCTGCGAAATACAACTGTTTGTACATGCGTCCGTAAATAATAAAACTTGTGACATCCGAATCTTCAAGCGAAAATCTAACCATTTTATGCCATTAGATGACATAACGAAAATAGCGTACACTGTCACTAGAGAAGTTACGTTGCGCGAAACGTGCGACGGTCATGTGTCAGAACGAGTGCTGAATAACACTGGAATGTTGTACCAGTTAATCTCCCATTTAATGCCACACAGAATTTCAACGCAAAACAATTTGAAGTATTAGCCGACACCACCTTAATGGACGACTTGTTCCAGGAGTTCGAAATAATGGATGAAAGTTTTAAAGATGAAGTTGTGAAGCTAAACGAAATAATAGAAGCAACAAAACATTTGGGCGATAAATATGCCTTAAACGCTTCATCATTCCCGTACGTAGTTGAAACGGCTTCGTCAGCCACAACTATCGTGATTATAGCGGTAGTAATTATAATCCTTTTTATCAGACGCAAATAGATTCCTTGCAATAAGGGTTATGGTCCGGAGGACCAACTTAAGGAGGGGGGTTTGTTACATTCCCACCGATTTTAAGCAATTATATTTCTTAGCCATCTCAAATGGACCATATTTTATTCTTTATATGTTAAACTAGTGTATAACGTTTCGTTTAGCTATAACTCGAATGTTTTAGAAATTTATATAACATTGTCACCCTTCGCCGAAGCACTTGAACAAAACTATTTTACAATATACGATACCAAATGTCGCGCCATATATTTTACTTTTTATTACAACTCAAATGTCTTTCATGTTAAGTTTTCTAAAGCAATATTTTATCATACAAAATTCAACAAGCCTGACCGTTCTGCGTAATACGGTCCCGAGACCCAAACTCAGCGACCGCCTGGGAAAACCCAGACGTCTTAATTCTACACAATAGATGCCGTGTTGTTTTACCGACGACTCATGTTCTAAAAAGTAGAAACACTCGAATTTTCTTTCAATAGGTTAGCCATAAAGCCTATCTCACATTTGGAGAACAGACTTCGGGAAAGTACTTGAAACCCTACGTTTCCAGAGTATCATAAAACTTATTATTTATGACGCTCAACTCGGGGAGTTCCCTAATTTAAGAAAACTATTGGTCAAGCGAAGGACCAATGGTATCACGTAATTTTAAGATCAGCCAATGCGATATCCCGACTAAAACGATTTTTCGCCGCCTACGAAAACTATCGACAGGAACGGCCTCACGAAAAACCGATTGTAACTTCACTTGTATCTCAGCCACCACTTGGATCAGTCGATCTTTGAAATAAATACATATTGGCAAGCAGAGTGTCTGTTTTTCTGTCTTGGAGCAAGTCCGCGGATTTACTTCCGCGTTACAAACAGTGGACGGAAGTTACTCGGGATCGACACCACGGAAGCGGCAACCGCTCGACGCTTCCACAATACGCCCCGAAAAACAACATCTTACTCGGGGAATGTAACAAACTGGTGACAGCGGTGGGATCCTGAGAGAGACGACTACGCCACCCGCAACTCCTAGTACGGGTTCCATATCCGGAGCGTCCAGCCGTACTCCAAATCATCAGAACCTGCAAAATTTGCCATACAGAAGCCACCAGAGGCCAATATCGGTGCCTCTATCACAGCAGTGCCGTGCCATCAGCAGTGCCGCGCCATCAGCAGTGCCGCGCCATCAGCAGTGCCGCGCCATCAGCAGTGCCGCGCTATCAACAGTGCCGTGCCACCAGCAGTGAAGTACCATCAGCAGCGCCGCGACAAGACGAGTGCTAATTCAACACCAGCGGTACCGTGATACAACGACGGGAACGAGACGACTTGCAGCCGCAGATTTACCTTCATCCGATGTCGCTAGTATTCCTGCTTCTCCTGTAAGCTAAACATTTTACAATATTTTCTAAAGGCATTTCTACGCTCGACTAATAACGTCGATTTTCAATCACACTGGAGTCACTGTTATCCTCTTTCGACAATCTGAGTTTAGAGATGCCTCTGGAAACTTCAATTTCGATCAAATGCGCGCTAGACTGTATTGCCCCATTTAACGGTAAAAACATACCCGCTAGGGAATTCATCAATTCTTGTCGGTTAGCCCGGAAATTATGCCCCAATTACTCAGAAGAAACGTTTGTCCAACTCGTCATCTCAAGATTAAAAGGCAACGCGTCCACTTGCCTCATAGGTCGCGAATACGACAATTTAGAAACGATCTATTCAAATATATTATTGTTTTTTGGAGAATTAAAGTCAACGTCGCGATTGTTATCTGACTTGGCTACTATTAAACAGGATCAAAATGAATCAGTAGGCAATTACGCGTGTCGCGTCTTACAAATTCTAAACGGTCTGAAGGAACGTGTCTATGCTAAAAATGGAAAGAACATAGCAGATGTCTTATACGCGAATTATCAATCCACAGCCATACAGAGTTTCCTCCGCGGTTTGAAACGCGAATTAGAGTCGCGGTTGGCCACGTCCTCTTTCACAGACATACAACAAGCCATAGATAAAGCGCGAAAAGCGGAATTCGAATTAGGCGAAATCGCGAACCTCCATAACACGCAACGATCCACAGTCACTGGTTATTCTGCCATTAATACCGCGACCTCCTTTTCAAATTACGGAACAAGGTGCAATTACTGTCAAAAGCCGAATCATACAGAAGATAAATGTTATAAAAAACAGAGGGACGTAAATAATCGACCCGCGAATACTAACCAGAATACCGAACAACAGCCCAACACTCAAGACCCTATCATTTGTCGATATTGTAAAAATCCAGGGCACCCATCGAAGATTGCGAAAAACGCAGACGCGCAAATGCTAATCGCAACGATCAGCATAGACCGACCGAAAATTCCCCGTCGACTTCGGGAAACTAAGTCGGGCCCCTATTGAAAACAACACAATAGGGGCGACCCCTGTAAACAATGAGGTATCAAAACAGGTTGGCGAACCTAGAATTTTGACGACAGGCATCTTAACAATTTCATCCAACGAACTCCCCAACGAAGACACTGGGACCGTGTGTCAGCGTAAACCGCCCATTGTGCAATTAACGTTGGAAGGACTTTGTAATGACACGGGATGCTTTATGATAGATTCAGGAGCCGAAATAAACATCATCTGTTTGGATTCTCTAACGATTGAAGCGATCCGTAAAATTGACACCTCCAATATTACCGAAATAGCAGATATCAATCCAGGAACACCGCTTTTCACCGTAGGGACTCTAAATCTCGACGTACACGGGGAGTCGACGCAATTCCACGTCGTCCGTAGCCTTCACGGTTTTCACGAAGACGGTATTTTAGGTTCAGCTTTTTTACATAACAGTCGAGCCAGACTTTGTTTCGATACTCAAACACTAATTTTTGGCGAAAATGAAATAACATTCGAATCGTTCTGGAAAGTTACTCTCCCTCCATGTTCGCGAACACAAGTCAGGGCGAATACATTAAAAACAAATCTGCGCGAAGCATACATACCCCCAATCAAAACCCTTCAAGGTGTCCTGGGTGGTAATTGTGTCGTAACTGTCGAGAACAACAAGTGCAATTTGTTCCTTATTAACCCGTCCGAACATTCACAAACCTTGCAATTACCACCACTGCAACCACAGTCTTTCTCCCAAAACGAGGATACCTCGCCAAATTCCGAACCCATAGAGACTACGGTAATTGACCAAGAACGAATTAATCAAGTGACATCCTTGTTACGCCTTGACCACCTCAATGACGAAGAAGCCGCTCATGTTCAAGACATCATAAAAAAGCACGCCGATCTATTTCACATCCCCGGCGATCCACTTTCGCCCACACACGTAGTCGAACACAGAATTCCAACTTCCGATGAAATTCCGATATTCACAAAGCAATACCGCCCGCCTATTCATAAGGAGGAAATTGATAGACAGGTGAGCGATTTACTGAGCAAAGGGATTATCAAGGATTCTGAATCCCCCTACAATAGTCCGATTTGGGTCGTTCCAAAAAAAGAGGACTCCGCGGGCAATAAACGGTGGAGATTAGTCGTCGATTTCAGGCGATTAAATGATAAAACCATCGGGGACAATTACCCATTGCCCAATATAACGGACATTTTGGATCAACTTGGCGGTGCGAAGTACTTTTCTGTATTCGATCTCGCTAATGGATTCCACCAGATTCCGATGAATGGTAGAGATGGGCCGAAGACTGCATTTACAACACCGTTTGGCCACTACGAATATACACGCATGCCATTCGGTCTACGGAATGCGCCAGCTACCTTTCAACGCCTCATGGATCAGACGCTTATAGGATTACAAGGATTGGAGCTCTTCGTTTACCTGGACGACATCGTGGTCTACTCATCCTCATTAGAACAACATGGCACCAAGGTGGATCGGTTATTCAAACGCCTGAAGGACGCTAACCTTTCTTTACAGCCAGACAAGTGCGAATTTTTACGGAAAGAAGTGGTATATCTCGGACACAAATTGACATCCAACGGAGTACTCCCTGATGAAAAGAAGATCGAAGCAGTCAAGCTATTTCCCATTCCAAAAACAGTCACCGATATCAAATCGTTCTTAGGATTGGCCGGTTATTATCGTAAATTCGTTAAAGATTTTAGCAAAATCGCACAGCCACTCCGTATATTAGAACGCAAAGATGTTCCATTTAGTTGGGGTAACGATCAGGAAATGGCTTTTCAAACACTAAAAACTGCGCTGATAAACAGTCCGATACTAAAGTATCCAGATTTCAACCAAACGTTTATTCTAACAACAGATGCTTCCAATATCGCAATTGGAGCAGTATTAAGTCAGAAATTTGAGAACTCCGATCACCCTATCGCATATTTTTCACTAGCCTTGGGAAAAGCAGAGAGGAATTACAGTACTATCGAAAAGGAATGTCTCGCTATAGTTAAAAGTATTAAAAACTTCAGGCCTTACCTATACGGGAAACAATTCACAATAATCACAGATCACAGACCTCTAGTTTGGTTGAATTCGATTAGCGACCCGTCTTCACGATTGACGCGGTGGCGCCTTGAATTAGCCGAATACGATTATAAGATTTCTTACGCCCCCGGAAAAACGAACTACGTCGCCGATTCGCTTTCGCGCAATCCTACACAAATCACAGCCTTTCCTATCAAACGTAAAATACCGTCCTCATCGGGAAGCACAACACCCGGCCCACCGCATAAATTGCATATAATACCACCATATGACTCAGATTCCGAACTTTCCGATTTCCCACTTCCTAGATTCAAAAGAACGCTCCCACTCAGTTCAACCGGAAGTTCTAGCAAAGAGTCAGTTCGACGTAAAAAGAAGCGAAGCCGAATAATTAATGATTCTGATGAGCGAATCCATCCTATAGTCGAATCACCTTCCAACCCATTAAAACCAGATGAACCTTCTTGTGGAGCTATGGAAGTATCATCAGCCTCTGAGGAACTCATGGCCGTAGCAACAAGTCCGCCGGAACGCGTTTTACCTCATTTCAGCGAAATGATACCATCACTCAATCTACAATTCAACGAAGGAATCAATCAAAATCCACCTGTAACAAATGGAAACAACGCTATCGATTCCTACAATACATCGAAAGGTAACACGGTCTCTAAACCTGGCGATATAGAGACGATTCAAGTCGCCAAGATACGAGAAATTAATGACCATTTGCTGACGCAGAAAGGCGTCCTAGGATGCATTGTGGACACAAAAATGAATCCCCTTTCAGACATAGGTCGCGAAATGCTTCGAAAAGGATATCTTAATGAAGTCAATGGAATTACCGGTAAAATTTCTGAAATATATGTCAGCAACCACAAAGGCAAGAAAACCTTAGTAATAATCGCAAAAGAAAAAGAAGCTACTACAGAGAAGCGACTGGGAAAAACCTTTAAAACATTACGCCATGCATTGGAGCAACAGGAAATAAAATCCATCTCACTTGGACGCCACGATCTTATGGAATGCAAGGTACCTTGGCTGAAAATCAAACAGCTTCTTCACCAGCATTTCAAAGATTCAGATATTGAAATAATCGTATGTCTAGGTAAAGTTATGTGCCCCGCACCAGAAGATATTCCTACCATTTTAGCTGAAAATCACATCTCCCTCACCGGTGGCCATAAAGGCATCGATAAAACATACAATCGAATTCGACAAAGCTATCTGTGGGAAGGGATGAAAAAAGAAGTAGAAGAGTATGTCAAGAAGTGCGAGTCTTGTCAAAAACGGAAAGTCAACAGACATAAAGAGAAAAATCCGATGATAATTACAGATACGGCTACTGATTTCCTAGATAAGGTATCCCTAGACATAGTGGGCCCCCTACCCAAATCTAAAGAAGGCTACAAATACATCCTCACCATGCAAGATGCTCTCACCAAATTCTCATTCGCGGTCCCTTTAAAAACCTTCGATGCTGTGACTGTAGCTGAAGCGTTTTCGCGTAATATAATATCTCGCTACGGTTGTCCGAGAGCTATATTAACGGACCAAGGCCGCAATTTTATGAGTTCAGTCATGACCAGAATGGCCAAATTATTTGATATAAAACAATATAGAACATCCGCCTATCGACCACAGAGTAACGGCAGTCTAGAGAGAAGCCACCATGTCTTAGTTGAGTATTTAAAGCATTACATTAATGAACACTACACAGATTGGGCAAAATACCTGGATTTTTGCATGTTTTCATACAATACCAGCATTCATGAATCGACAAAATTTACACCATACGAGTTAGTATACGGACGAAAAGCGCGATTGCCAACAAGCTTACCTCTTGAATCAGATAACGAACTAAGTGATCCCTCTTTAAATGACCACTTCGCAGCATTATCGGAAAAATTATCTTCCCTACGAAAAATGGCACACGAACATTTAATCAAATCTAAAGAAAGATCAAAAAAATATTACGACAAAAATGCACGGGAAACTCATTTTGAGGTCGGGGATCTTGTTTACCTGACACATTATATAAAAACTTCGAAGTTTGATGACGCTTTTGACGGTCCCTACGAAGTATTGCAAGTCCTTGAGCGAAATCTCTGCATCCGCATCGGTGATCGCGAAAAAATAGTGCACAAAGATCATTGCAAACTTGCATTCATTTCAGATTCTTCGCAGTGACATGCGACCCCGTAAAAGGACGCGTCACCCTAAGCAATCTTCACCATGCGGGTGTACTGTTCGAAAAAGGTTCTACCACCAAATTCGTCGTTCACGACTTCCAATTCATCCAGTACATAGATCTGACGGTCATCGAAAAGGAAAAAGATCAAGTCTTGTCAAAACTGGAAGAATTCAAATTCTTATGCGAAGATAAAAACTTATTATGCGACCGTTACACGGCCTTATCAAGCAAAACTTCCAGCATTGACACTATCACTCGTAGAATACACGAGATAACACATGAGGCGAAACGACCCAAACGCTCTTTACTCCCTTTCGTTGGTACAGCACTGAACCGACTATTCGGGACAGCAACGAACGAACAACTCCGTCAGGTCGAAGAACGATTGAAGAAATACGATTCCGCTTTATCGAATGCAAACAAATTAACTTCCTCGCACGCCAGCATTAGCAAAAAAACGCTTGAAAAACTTCAGAATTTAACAATTGCTTTTCAAAACACTCTAAATCAAACTAAATCTACATTTACTGAAGTACACAAACGCATACAGAATAACGCTGAGGAAATTCATAAATTAATGCATGATTTCAAAATCAGTAATCTATTGCACGTCCTTAACTTCGCACTGGATAACATAATTCACGAATACCGAAACCTACTGAATGCAGTTCTTTTCACTAAGCAAGGCACGTTACACCCAGACTATATATCTATTACATATATAATGCGATAACAAAATCGACTTCTAACCACTTGCCTATTGATCCTGAATCGTATGACGAGTTTTTACAAATCATCGATGTAACTATTTTTACACACAACGAAAAATTAGTGTATCTCGTTATAGTACCTTTAGTTTCCGACCACGATTATTCTTTAATTAAAGTCCATCCCTTACCGCTTAACTCGGAAGATGGGCAAATGTATATTAAGCCGACACACAGTAGCTACGCCATAAGTTCGGATAATAAAACATATGCCATCGTTTCATCGTCAGATTTAGACGATTGCAAATCGCTAACGTTAAACTTGGTATGTAAGAAACCCGCGTTAGTACGGAGAATAGGTGAATATTCTCCCTGCGAAATACAACTGTTTGTACATGCGTCCGTAAATAATAAAACTTGTGACATCCGAATCTTCAAGCGAAAATCTAACCATTTTATGCCATTAGATGACATAACGAAAATAGCGTACACTGTCACTAGAGAAGTTACGTTGCGCGAAACGTGCGACGGTCATGTGTCAGAACGAGTGCTGAATAACACTGGAATGTTGTACCAGTTAATCTCCCATTTAATGCCACACAGAATTTCAACGCAAAACAATTTGAAGTATTAGCCGACACCACCTTAATGGACGACTTGTTCCAGGAGTTCGAAATAATGGATGAAAGTTTTAAAGATGAAGTTGTGAAGCTAAACGAAATAATAGAAGCAACAAAACATTTGGGCGATAAATATGCCTTAAACGCTTCATCATTCCCGTACGTAGTTGAAACGGCTTCGTCAGCCACAACTATCGTGATTATAGCGGTAGTAATTATAATCCTTTTTATCAGACGCAAATAGATTCCTTGCAATAAGGGTTATGGTCCGGAGGACCAACTTAAGGAGGGGGGTTTGTTACATTCCCACCAATTTTAAGCAATTATATTTCTTAGCCATCTCAAATGGACCATATTTTATTCTTTATATGTTAAACTAGTGTATAACGTTTCGTTTAGCTATAACTCGAATGTTTTAGAAATTTATATAACATTGTCACCCTTCGCCGAAGCACTTGAACAAAACTATTTTACAATATACGATACCAAATGTCGCGCCATATATTTTACTTTTTATTACAACTCAAATGTCTTTCATGTTAAGTTTTCTAAAGCAATATTTTATCATACAAAATTCAACAAGCCTGACCGTTCTGCGTAATACGGTCCCGAGACCCAAACTCAGCGACCGCCTGGGAAAACCCAGACGTCTTAATCCTACACAATAGACGCCGTGTTGTTTTACCGATGACTCATGTTCTAAAAAGTAGAAACACTCGAATTTTCCTTCAATAGGTTAGTCATAAAGCCTATCTCACATTTGGAGAACAGACTTCGGGAAAGTACTTGAAACCCTACGTTTCCAGAGTATCATAAAACTTATTATTTATAACGAACTCAACTCAGGGAGTTCCCTAATTTAAGAAAACTATTGGTCAAGCGAAGGACCAATAGTATCACGTAATTTTAAGATCAGCCAATGCGATGTCCCGACTAAAATGATTTTTCGCCGCCTACGAAAACTATCGACAGGAACAGCCTCACGAAAAACCGATTGTAACTTCACTTGTATCTCAGCCACCACTTGGATCAGTTGATCTTTGAAATAAATACATATTGGCAAGCAGAGTGTCTTTTTTCTGTCTTGGAGCAAGTCCGCGAATTTACTTCCGCGTTACAAACAGTGGACGGAAGTTCAGGTCGAATCAATGATTAAAAGAAAAATTACCTCTTCTGTATATAACCGTCCAGTAATTGCATCGCTATTACTGAAAGCTTTCTGAGCCTCCTTCAAGCAGTGTTTTGAAAGTTTGAACTCATTATAATCCTCGGCTCGGACTTTGTCGGCATCTAAGGTTTTCTTTGAAACCTCGAAGGGTTTAGGTCGAATCAGTAGAGGCACCCGAAATCGATGGAGAAATTGATTAATCAGTTGAACGAGAAAAAGAGAGGAAAGAAAGAGACGTTATCAACGAAGAATATTATTTAATATAATATTGTAATATAAATATTGAATGAAATCAGTGGTACGAAATTTGAGAATTGAAAATTGAGAGTTGAAAGTGAAATACATGTGGGCAATTAATGATGATAATATTCTTACTTGGAGCCTGGATGACCCTATTGCTGATGATTCATTCGACTCAGCAGCAATATGCAATATGCAGATGATTCAGTCTTGCAGCTGGGGGAAAGGCGACATGAAATTGGACCCCTTTGGATCCCTTTTTGGCCTTTAACAGTCTCGGGCGGGGTCATCGTCAACCAAAGTTTCACCACTGCTCATCACCAAATATCGTCCAGTTGGAGTTGGCCCTCTTCAGAAGGTATTACATACGTGAACCTATGTCTAAAGTTATTGAGGAGCCAGTACAATGACTATCTCCAAGTCGTGGTGTTTTCCGAAATTAATGTGATTTCCACTGCTTATATAGTATAACACTTAATGACTGTATTTGTTTTTGTTTATAAATAGAGGTTAGTGGTAATTAGCTATAATTATGGAAGTGAAATTGATGTTGTGAAATTTAATGAGATTTAATTATTGTATCGTAAATTTTATTTAATTTTTCTGTCACATTTCCTATTGAGAGTTTTTTTTGTTGGTTTTAATATATAGCATTTCAGAAGTATTACGTTTGTGCCAATGTGACTCGTGATCAAAAATATGGTTTTCTTCCCAATTAATTTGATGATTGTTTTTCATCATGTGTTCACTGATGGCATTGTATTTATAAGATGAAAGTTTCTGTTTTTTGTCAATTTGTCCTTTCCTTTCTTGATAATATGGTCTAATCTGTTTTATTTTGATCGTTGTCGGAATCGGACGTCTGTTATCGTTGCGCTGTATTTCGTGGAATTTTATTCCAAAAACAGTAATAACTGTACTGTTAATCCATCGTGCTCATAAGTGATTGTGTTATCAGTGTTATTAAGAATGAGTTCTCAACCAACTTCCTCGTCAAATTGTGCAAACTGTAATGTCATTATTCGCCCCCTAAAAAGCCAAGCGAGGCTGATTTTGTGGAGTGTGATATATGTCATGACAAGTTCCATCCTGCCTGTGTATCTCTCAAAAAATCAGAAGTGAAGGTTTTTACTTTGAAGACTGTGACGAGGCGCATGAAGTACTTCTGCGACTCGTGCGAGAAGAGTGACTTAGGTGGCATTTTAGCGAGGTTGAACTCATTAGAAAATTGCATCTAGGCGTGACAATCAACAAACCAAAATTTTATTGGAAAAAGTTGAGAGTCTCCAAAATGCACGAACTGATATATCACCTTTAAGCACTTCATTTAGAGGTGATTTTGAATCTGCGCTTGCCGAGGTCAACGATCGCCAGCAGAGAGCTTGTAACGTCATAGTATACAATGTTAATGAAAATATAAACACCCCCGTTAAGGAACGTGCCGATAAGGACTTGCAAACTGTCAAATCGTGCTTGTAATGCATCGTTGATACTGACTTTGATGATATACAAGTTACTCGCTTGGGTGACCCAAATAAATCTCGATCCCAAACACCTGCAGATGGCGCTGTCATCGCGAAGAGATCCAGACCTCTTACAATTGTTTTGCGTGACCCATCCTTGGTTCTTCGCATACTTCGGAATAAGAAGAATATTACTGGTGACATCAAAATCGACCCGGATCTAACTCCACAGAAACGTAAACATCTTACCAAGACAATTACCGATTTGAATGCTGAACGTGAACGTGGAAATACTAATAAGCGTCTGAAATATGTACGCGGAATTCCCTACATTGTTGATGGAAAACCTGGGTTCAGGGGCAGATCTTCACGATCAAACCAGGAAAACTAAAAAACAGGCAATC
>JABFQJ010000030.1:0-15892 GCA_022816905.1 Trimorus sp. ZL-2020 | reverse complement strand
TTTTTAATAATTTGTGTATTATGTATGTGATGTAAAATCATTTTAATTAAAAATTGTAATTTTAAAACACATTTGTATACATATTGTAATAAATAAATGTCAATATTATGTCAGTAGTCGCATTGACTAGTTCGCCACGATATGACGTCCTTAACTATTCGGTACTCAGAAGAGCACTAGGCCAACCATTCAAACAAGCTGTCACTTTTAATAAATTACACCTTTGTATAAATATTTAATTTATTGTTTATTATCTTCTAGTAACGCAATATTACAAAATTTGTAACTCGACTCTTATTAAACGTTACATTATATCACAAATGTCCTCTGTAAAGATCGATGTTCAAGGATCGAACATTAGAAAAATCACCCGACAGGGTATTCATTCCATTATTCAATTTATTACATTCAAATGTATCTCGTACTGCTGATCCATTCCCATGTAACAATCTGATATCAGATAAAATGTGAGAACTGTCTTTCCTGAAACAAATACACAACAATAATCATAAAATATCCTCTTATATTTCGTTTTAACGTAAACGAAGCTACTCTGAACTTGAGATATCTGTTACATTACCTATAACAGGAGGTCCTGTGAACTGCAGCTGACTATTTCTTAATGGCCCACTTACACCAGAAATCCGCCTCAAAGCCAACAATTCTTTATTACAAATATCGCCGAGCACCAAAAACCAGCCTTCATCTTTTCCTTTTTGAAAGTGTGGACAGTGCGCTTTTAGACTCTTTGTACGATTTTTCCGATTCATGGCAATCATCAAAGTGTAATCGGTATTACAATGGACATCAATGATTTGTTTCGAGTTTGGTTTCAATTCGATCTTTTTTTGGCTACTATCATTCTCGTTCCAGTCTCCTTGAATCGATAGCGCAATACGCAGAATCGGAAGGTTATTAATCACTTGAGAGATCTGCAGGCAAAATAATAAAATTCAGCTTTATCATATCCATAAATAAAACCTCAAGTTTGAATAAATACAAAATTAAAATTACCTCATATGCCTCTTGCTCCGTGAACTCCGGCATTAACATGGTTGACAACTTTTTGTAATTGTTTGACATCGCAGCACAAAATTGTGGCAAGCATTTTGGTGCTTTTTTAAACAGGTGCATATGATTTTTGTCCACATGCGGTAAACTAATGAGAGCCGGTTCATCAAACCATCTTGCTTGAACGATTATCTGCAGCATTTGCATTATTCGCAGAGTCGCTGTTAACCAACCGCGTTCAGCGACAGTGTCTATCATAGCCTGAAACCCAATAGATTTGTCAATATTTGCGATATTACACAGAAAATTATAGTTGCAAAATTAGACGTACTTGTAAAATTCGTATCGACTGATCGAGCACAGATTTCAAATCAGTAACATAATCAGCGCATTGCATTGGTAATCTTGAAAAATGTGCTTGCAGAAGTAAAAATGCTTTCGTATGGGGCGAATCGTATGTCAACCGATCCACTTGATAACGACACATTTCTGCCAAATCCCTGGAAAAAAGATGTTCAACAGTATTAAGGGAAGGTTCTTATGCAAATTGAACAAAAAATCGATTTTTCTTTAAAATTAAAATGGCTAAATTGATTGTTGCTATTATAAAAGAAACACAAGAAAACACGTACTCATTAAGTATATCTTCGTTGTGTCTAACAGGCAATTCGTTGTACTCATGTGCATCGCACATAATCCGAAGATACTGTTCCACGGTGAGATTATCCCGCAGGTATTCTTCAAATTTCAAAATAGTTTTATGCGAAAGATAGTAGAAAGAGGCAATCCTTCCCATTGGCAGTGGAGCTAACGATTGCTCGTCCTAGAAAATATCGACATTATTTGTCTTCGTCAATTGTTCTCAACAAGGCGAACTATCTTCATCTACTAATTGTAAAGAATCTTACATCTTCAACGTAAACGCAACGCGACAAAACCAACTCCTTCAGTGTGTCTTCCACCAGATGAGACAAATAGGCATTTATGTTTTCCGGTTCCAGAACATCCAGATTGTAATACCGAGGATTTTTCAACAGTCTCCTGAAGAAGTATGTCCACGTGAGGTAATCCAAGAACTCCTGTTTATTTTTGATAGTTCCCGCGACGATTTCAGCATTAATGTGGTCAGGTAGGACATCCAACATGCTGGATTCAACGGGGAACGGCTCGTACAGGAACTGTTTGTAGAAATTCTTTTTGATGTCGTGAACCAGCACCACTGCTACTCCGGAATCGTCGAACTGCGGTCTTCCGGCACGACCCATCATTTGCAGAACGTCAGTAATCGGCATATCCACGTAACGTTTCAGTTTGCCATCGTAATACTCCGTTCCTTTAATGACTACCAAATGTGCGGGGAAATTCACGCCCCAAGCCAATGTGGCTGTTGTAATCAAAAGCTAAAATATAAATGACAATGATTAAGTATTTTGATGATTTTATTTTGAAGTTTTGGTCAAAAATGGAAAACAGAACTTTCGACTCCATTTTTGGTTTTAAAAAGAACGATGTTAAATGTATAGCAACCTGAATTTTGTTATTGACAAACAGTTCTTCGACAGTCTTCCTGTCCTTGTCCTGAAGACCTGCATGGTGAAGACCAATTCCAAAAGCCAAAGTCAATTTCAGGTTTTGGTCCTTAATGTCTTCCAAGATGTTTTCCATGTCTTCTTCAGGCATGCGCAACCACTGTTTCGGGTTGTCCTCAGCAGCCAAATATGCAATCAAGTCTAGAGCTGTTAATCGGGTTTGTCGTCGGGACGAGACGAACACCAATGCTGGGCTCCTGGGTGAATGCTGTTTGATCGCTTGGAAAGTCGGTCGGTTCATTGTCGCCATGCGAGGACAATAATGCTTTCCGGGAAAACCGCTGATATGAACCACCAGAGGCACTGGACGAACAGCCGGACGGAAATTGTAAAGTCCCATCTATAATACAGATTTATATTGTCTAAACCATTGAAAATCCAAAATTAAAATTACGAAATGATATGTTAAACAGTTAAATTAAAATTAAAAAAACTCTGCAATATAAATATGATCACATAAACAGTCAAAATATTGCTACAAAAAACCTTTTTGATTCCTAGCCATTCAGCCAAATCAACTGCGTTCGCCAAAGCCGTTGCCAGTCACATGATTCGTAAGGTCCTTTGTGTGTGGGACGCGATGAAATTCGTTCGAGAAACTATTACTTCGAGTACCGGGCCACGGTCCTCTCCGAGTAAGTGAATCTCGTCGATGATTATCAGCGCCACCTGTTTGACATAATTTCGGGTCTGCCAGCTTCTGCTGATACCATCCCACTTTTCTGGCGTTGTCACGATTACACTCGCACTAGCTATACTGCGTAAATCCGGCGACACGTCTCCGGTGAGTTCGACGACCTTTTTGTCCAGCTGCTGTTCAAGTCGCACTTTCCAGTCCTTTATTCTCTCGCGAACCAGGGCTTTTAATGGTGCTATGTATATGATCTTAAAATAAAATATAGGAACGATGAGTGTTATTTAACAAAACCCAAACCAGCATTTTATGAGCGTTTTGTTATTTTTAGAGAATTACTTTTGATTTTGGAAAGTTTTTGAAAACTCGCATCATCGCGATTTCGGCAGCGATGGTTTTGCCGGATCCAGTGGGAGCTCCGAGTAAAACGTTGTTGTCGGTATAATACAGGCAGTGGAATATTTGTGTCTGAATCAAATTGAAGTGGGAAAATTTGTACAGCTTTTCGAACCTGGAGTCCTTAAGAACAGACACTGGCAGAGGTTGAAGTTCCAGTAAATCTACAAATAGTTGAAAAATTATAAGGAATTATGTGATATACGAGTTGAATTCTTTGAGAATTTGCTGCAAGACGTTTTGGGAATAGATACAGACTTGTATGTGGTGGGTGGGTTTCTGGCAAAATCAGTCCTTTAAATGACAAGGCATGTGCCGTTTCTGCCCCAAGCCAGCGATCACTCGTCACTTTTACGATGTATTGCGAAGGTAGAGGTTCCGAAAGAGGAATAGTCATAACAATTTCTTGTTCGAGTTTGCTATACACCTACAATTTTTAAAGTTAAATTAATATTTGCCTATTGACCGAGCTATTTCACGCAAATAAATAAACAAACCATGTTTCTCGACAGCTGAAAATACTCGTAATGGTAAATAAAATTGCTCTCGGTATCTTCGATCCAAATTCAAAAAGTTTCCGACTTCTTTCCATGTACTTTATCATTCCACGTGAACTCTGGGTAAATCTTGATGCGCATCCGTAAAACAGTCCTGGTGATGGGTTACAAATTTGAGTCTATTTCCACGCAGGGAATTTCCTTGCAACATTTCTTCAGCAAGGCAGCTTGTTTCTGATTGTACAGCATGTTTCCTGTAAATTTGTTTGTGTTATAAAAGAAAAGTTGGACAAATTATTGCTACGGAGTCTTGGTAACAAAAATCGATACCTATATCTTTAACATCCATTTCCTTAAGTTGATCGACCGTGAGTTTTCGATTTTCAATTTTGGTAAGCATCTCCACTGGTATGCAATAAAATTGTCGCAAAGGACAGAAGTGGTCCCAAATTTGAAGCTACAACATTCAGGTGTTCAATTCAAACCGTCGCGACGATTAGACGTGTTTTGTTTTCGCTCGTGTTATTCTGACATATTGTGATCGATTGGTGATTCGACCGACTAGTTTCGAGCTTATGCGGGAATTGTTATTTGTCGAATGACAATTGATGGTTACTACTGTCTACACCCGAGGCTCTATATGAGATGGAAACTTCTGGATGATTCCTCATCGCTCTGAAATTTACTCGATCCCTCTTTTACTGATTATGAGAATGATGAACACGAGACGTATCATCAGGTTGTTGGAGAGAGTTGGTCTCGGATTGCTCTCTCCTCTCCTGTAAGTATTGTTGGCTGCTGTAGTGCATGATCTGTGGAACTCGCTATCGCTGCAATTGTACACGTCAATCTGGAAAGGGTTATATTCGTACTGCCTGCTGCTTCCCTGCTTTGGAATTTCTGTTGCAGTCTCCAGGATTTGTATCCTGCTTGGATTTACAAGTTACAAGAAATTCGTCCCGGACCGGAAACCGCTCACCAGATTGAACCCTCATCATTTTGGGCCTATATCCTGTCGGTTGAGATTTTATTTCAACCGCTCTTGAGTGCAGGGCGCCCATTTGGTTGCGCCGTTACTGACCAAGTCACCGAACTCACTTGTTTTGGACACAGACCAACACTTGAGCACGTCCGTGTGTTTCGTGCCACAGCTGTTTTTATTTGGATTCGCTGCTGACCACAACAGTATCTGCATGTATTTTCTGTGACAAGTTTTGGCCTTGCTGCTGACTTGAAACAGTATTAACTATATTTATTTTACTGCCTACCGTAAAACTCGACTTCTATCACTATGGCCGATAAAGTTACTGTGGCCTGCTCAGCATGTGAGAGGATTCTAAAGGGAGGTGTGAAAGTCACCTGTACTGGAGAATGTCAGGGGGTTTTCCATGTGAGTTGTGCGAAGATGCAGTCATCTACGTCTGATACGAGTTCTATTGTGTCAGGCTCAACATTTTGCTGCCGCACTTGTTTCCTGAACAGCTCGTCAAATGCGTTACATCACCTGGTACATTCATACAACAAGGGTCCAGCGGATGCTGCATCTGAATCCTCCGCTGCAGATGTATCAAGTATTTCTAGCTTACTCGATAACAAATTATCCAAATTTATGTCTTCTATTGACCTTAAATTGAATAGTCTTGCCGAAAATATAAAGTCATCTTTGTCTACTGAAATAGAATCTATTAAGCTTACTCATGAATTAATGCGTGCAGATATCGAAGCCATCAATCGAAAGATAGAACCGAAATTAGATGAGCTTTCTTCCGATGTGAAAAATCTAAACTCACAAATTGCTCTCTCTAGCGCTGCTCAAACAGCTTTAGAGGGACGTTTATCTACAGTGGAACGCGAAATTGTAGAGTTTAGAAAACATAGTGTTAGTAGTGAACAAGCGTCATCGTTACCGCTTGACAACCGAGGTTTCGCATCTGATACTAACTCAAGTAGAGATTATGAACTTATTGTGGGTGGCCTGCCACAGGTCTCCAAGAATCATATTCTTGACACTTTGAAATCTGTGGCAGAAGCGATAAATGTAGCATTCCGAGTGGGTGAGGTTGCCAATGCCTTTCAGATGAAATCACGAAATCAATCTTTCCCAATTATAGTTCGTTTTAATTCTACTTTTGTACGCGACGCTTGGTTACTTGCGAGAAAAAAGAAAGGTACATTGGTGGCGAGAGATGTGGTGAGTGACTGGCCTGCTACTAATGTTTATTTAAATGAACGCGCAACGAAATCCGAACGAGCACTATTTTCTGAAGTCAAACGTATTGCTTTATTGCACAAATATGAGTTTGTATGGATGAAGCGCGGTGTGACGTATGTCCGTTTATCGTCTGATGCGCCTGTTCGCAAAATATCCTCTATTGATGAGCTGAAAATTATTTTTCCCGACTGACAATTTCATAGTAGTCCTATTGTAGACAATGTAGTTCGAGGGTCACGTGATGTTTCGTCTGGTCTCTCCATTGGTCACCTTAACGCGAGATCTCTTTTACCGCATTTACCATCGATACGCGATATTATATATCTGTATGATTTTGATATTTTTACTGTCTCCGAAACCTGGTTGAACGCCTCTATTGATTCACAACTGGTAGATATGACTGGTTATAAATTCGTGCGTAATGATAGGTTGACAAGAGGTGGTGGAGTTGCGATATATTATAAATCCTCGCTGGATGAACTTGTTCGTGTAATCAATGTTGACTGCGTGAATATTGTAAATATAGAAATTTTGGCAATAGTAATTGATATCGGCACTGCTTTCAAACAAGAACTTTTGAATGTTGTCTGCGTTTATCGCCCGCCATCATCGTCTGTCAGCAGGGCTTTAGTTGAACTGGAAGAATATCTAGCTGAGATGATGATAATTTCCTCTGCGAAAATTGTTTGCCTAGGAGATTTCAACATGAACGTCCTGATCTCTCATGATGTTACATCGCGAAACCATGTTGATCTTATAACTAACTTTAGATGTTTCTTTGATTTTGATCAACTAATTACACAACACACGCGTATTACTCGTGAATCTGCCTCTGCAATCGACTTGATATTTGTATCTCGTAGTTTATTTGTGATTGATAGTGGTGTGATCGGTACTCCTGAATGTTTTGATCACTGTGTGATCTATTGTGTACTTCGCTTCAGTTGTAAGACTGAACATCCACGAAAGATTTTGCGAAGAAACTTAGATGGTATTGATGATGGTGCGCTTGAGAGGTTGTCATCAAGATCTAACTGGGCCGATATCTATGATACTGAATCCTTAACTGATAAAGTAAAAATATTCTCTAACATTGTTCTTAATATCTTCGACCTGCTTGCGCCTGCACGGCTTATTAAGATCAAACGAACTGAGCCTCCATGGCTAACTAAGACCGTTAAAAAACTTTTTCGTGAGCGTGATAAGGCGTATAAACAACTTCGCAATGATAATTCGGCTGAAAAGCAAGCTAATTTTAAACGACTTAGAAATAAGGCCCAGTTTAGGTACAGACTTGAAAGGCGTAATTACTTTGCCAGTTTGACAGAATCTGACTCGAGAGAAAGGTGGATCGGTTACGAAAGAGCATGCTTGTCTATGCCAAAACAATCTTTTATTGATTATACACGGTTTGCGGACGCGGACGCCATAAATGATTACTTCCTTGACTCCATTCCTGAGACTAATTTCACCCATGTCGTACCTAATTTATTAAATCTGTCAAACCAGAATGGTAATGGCGGCTCATTTTCGTTTCATGAGATATCTGATCTGACATTGTTCAACATTATGAGAAAAATGAAATTGACGTCAGCAGCTGCGGATGGTATATCTGGAAGAATGTTGCTCATGGTTCTTCCATTCTGTTTTACACATTTGACTCACATTCTTAACCATGCCTTGACATCCAATACCTTTCCATCATCCTGGAAACACAGTCTCGTCAAACCGATACCAAAACGTGCCAACCCTGAATTACTTTCTGACCTTAGACCTATCAGTCTTTTAACGTTTTTATCAAAGATCCTAGAGAAGATATGTGAATCGCAGATTCGTAACTACCTGAACAGTCATGATATCCTGCCACGGTTTCAATCTGGATTCAGGAAATATCATAGTACAACCACAGCTTTAACAGACCTCTCTGACGACATCTTGAGAGCCTGTGATGCAGGCAAGGTCTCTGCTTTACTGATGCTAGACTACTCCAAGGCATTTGACACGATAAATCATTCCATTTTATTGAACAAGCTGAGCGCAATGAATTTCTCATCTTCAGCAGTAGCATTTATCTATTGCTATCTATCAGAAAGATCACAGTGCACTATATTGGACTATATAAACGGTACGAGAATTCTCTCACGTTCTCGAAACGTTGAGCAAGGGGTTCCACAAGGCTCTATTCTTGGTCCACTGTTATTTTCTTTATATGTTTCCGATATACCGAATATTTTGAACTCAAAAATTATAATGTATGCTGATGACACACAATTGCTGCTTTCTTTTCCACCAAAAGATATTCAGTTGGCAGTGGACATGTTGCAATCTGATCTTGATGAGATCGCTCGTTGGTCTCTGATGTCTGCTCTAACATTGAATCCCAAGAAAAGCTTGTTGACGTTGATTGATCCGTCACATAGACTTGATACTCCAGTTAATTTTGAGCTTGTTTTGGGTGATACGTTAATTCATCCTACCGACTCTTGTAAAACTTTAGGTCTTACAATAGATTGTGAGTGGTCTTTCAGACTCCATGTTGCTGTGAAGAGCCAAGCAGCATATTTGAGGCTGAGGAGATTATTTCCATTTAGATCTGACCTTCCACCGGATTTAAAACTGCAACTGACAGCATCTCTTATATTGTCATTATTTGACTATGCTGACGTCATTTATGGTCCATGTCTAGATTCGTGTTCTCAAAGACGAATTCAATTATTGCAAAATGCTTGTATTCGCTTCTCTTTCAACATCCGGAAATTTGACCATATATCATCAGCTTTTGCTAGATCTGGTTGGTTGACGATGAGGCAGAGATGGATTTGTCATATGCTATGTCTGGTACACTCCGTGATTCTGACTGGTCAACCTGCATATTTGAGAGACAAGTTGATCTTTTGCCAGGACCTCTATAGTCGTCAGTCCTTAGTTACAAGAAATTCGTCTGTCCTTTCTATTCCACGTCATAGTACCGCTAAATTTGAACACTCTTTTACATATCTAGCCTCTTCACTGTATAATAGAATTCCGAACCACTTTAAACATCTTTCTCTCGATACGTTTCGTCATAAAATTGCCGATTTTATTATCCATAATTTTTAGTCTAGTGTGTAGTATCGTCAAATGTTGTGTGTGTCAGTTGCGAGAGGACTAAGGTCGTGATAGGTTTGAACTTATACATACACTCTTATTGTTAATTTACACTATTTCGGGTTAGTCGTCGTTAGCTTTGTGCTGTAGACTCTCCCTTTGCAATATATATATGTATATTTGTGATATTGTTGCAATAAAGCAAGCATTATATATGTATCTCACTCTTAACGGAAGTAGTTAAAGTGAGAGCTCCGATTTTCTACGTCGCCGCTCGCGTCCGCCAGGCGGCGTGTCACTAGGGAGACACATTTTCTTACGCATTCACTTCTTGCATCCTTTTTTACGCATAGACACGATGCAAGTACGCGAGAGAACGCTTCATTTATTGCGGTCGCCTTCCAGTGGCTTTGCCTCGTCGAGTCGTGTCAGCAACCCATGATGAATAATCATTTCATCAGAAATCGACCATACCGAAATTCTGCAATTTTGGGAGATGATCTCAATGAATGTATTTTTCTTTCAGCTTCCCAGAGGTGGGCTCTCTGGGAACAGAGTCAAACTGAAGAACTGAGCTCTCCCAGTGACTTAAAATGTAATACCGTGCGTCTTTGGGAATGACTCCCCCAGAGGTGAACACGAATACTGGGGTACACATATACAAAGACTTAATTTCTATAAATCTAAAATATCAACAAGTAAATTAATTAAGCGGATGGAGCTTGCAAAAAGAGAGTTCCAGCCTCACTGTTCACTATGCACCTACAAAAAGACCACCTTCAAATGTGTCTGTCGTGCACAGTGGTTCCCTGTGTGTTCGCATGTCTCTAAGTCGAGCCTCAGCAGGGTTCCTATTAATCAGAAAGTTTCTTTCTGTTGATCAGTTGTGGCAGTGACACTCTCGACTGTGACTCCATTTTGCGTAGTATCGCGGTAAATTGATAATAATTGCAATCAGATACTTAAATATAAAACGGGACAATACATCTCATATGTGTTGTGCCAAGTTAAGTACAAAATGTTTTCTCCCCATTTCTGAGCGATCGTTGCGCGACCGTGCCAAGATCGATGCAACACCGGTCCGAAATCGATGCGATATGTTTGCGAGATTGCATTATAGGCAAAAATATGTTCTCATCATTGCGGTGCGATCGTTGCAAGTCTGTTCCAATATCGTAGCAAGTCCGTTCCAAGATCGTTGCAAAACGAATCGTTGCAAGATCGTTCCAATATCCTAGCAAGTCCGTTCCAAGATCGTTGCAAATCCGTTCCGAGATCGTTGCGATATGTTTGCGAGATTTCAGTTGGAGCACAAAATATGTTTCCATCATTGCGGAGCGATCGTTCCAAGACCGTTCCAAGATCGATGCTAGGCCGTTCCGAAATCGATGCGATATGTTTGTGAGATTTCAATGTCAGACGCCACTCAGTGGCGTTCAGATTTTTACGTGTACCAGTTTCCGGGTGGTGATCGGTATAACAATAAATGTCCCAAAGTAAGGGCCACCCTAATGTACACTCATATTAACGATTTTTGAAATCGTCTTAAATTGTTAATGTCAAAATTAGAGGTAAATGATCTGACCTATTTTAAATTTTCCGCAGAAATTGCAACTGAAACAAAGCATAGTAAATTTAATGAACTCAGTTCGATTCTGAAAGGAACTGAGTCAGAATTTGGAAGTAGATTCCACAATTACGACACTGTTTCACAGAAATGTTTTTATTTGCCAATCCTTTGACAGTCCATTTAAAGAAACTAGATTCAAAATTTCAGTTACAGTTGTGTAAATTCAAAGCAGATCCACGCATACAAAATTATATGTTGGTTTGGATTTGAATAAACAATTCTCGGACGTAAATTACCCAAATTTGTATGATTTCGGGTTAAAAGTGTTCTCCATGTTCGCGTCAACGTACATGTGCGAATCAAACACATGAAAAATATGAAGATAAACGATCATCTTGATACGATCATACGCTCCTGGAGTAAGTACCCGTGACAGCCATTGGCGGCTGCTCTGTTTTTTTCTGTGTTTTTACGTGGCTTTTGACTGTATCGTGGCGTAAATCCGGTTTTGTCAACTCCGGACACGCCTGTCTCATCACCAGAACTGGCTGCCCTGTGCCCGTCACCACGTCTTGTCCAGAATTACTATCGCCGCTGTGTGCAGCCTGAAGCATAACCTCAAAAAGTCATATTATACCCAGGCCTTGGTACTGCCGATTTCTGCCTTCGGGCGATTTTTGTTTCAGACTGCTCAAAGCCCAATTAATTGAGCACGTCATGAACAGAGGCTGTTGTTCGGATGTGCCACCTTTTGTTTGACATCCAAAGGAAATCAGAACATCAAAACACGGGTGCCGCACCTCATTGTTACGGCACTTCTCAGTTCTCAGTCCCTCCTGACGAAGACAACGAGATACCGGCCCTATTAGCCAGCCCACGACGCAACGCAGCGCCCTCTCTCAGCACGACGCCGGACGAACAAGTGTTTTGACAGGTGAACCGTCGCGATCTCATGATTATACGATGCCGACCTCTTTGCCTTGCACATTTTGCAAAGTGCATGTGAGTTTCCGCCCAGCTGATAAATGGAGGGTTTCCCGACTGCTGCGGTACACTGGCGAGTGGTTCATCGGGGGGCGGTCGAAAATCGCTCTCGCTTACCCCCCGCCAAGCTCCCAGACCGCTGTCTCGCGAAGACTTGAAATCCGATCTCGACGCTTTTGCAGAAACCTTGAGCAAATCCTTCTCGAACATGCTTGATCAAGCGGTTTCAGAATTACGATCCGTAGTTGATAATTTAAATCTTAAAGTAATGAACCTAGAGAAACGTTTAGACGCATTCGAATCGAAAGCTGCTTCTTTCCCCTCTCAATCCTCCCTTGCAATTCAAGAGGAACTTTTGAAAGAACTGGATGAACGCCATAAACGTTCTTATAACGTCCTTGTTCTAAACCTCCCCGAAAGCAGCGATGAGCACGAAGACCTGCGTAAAATTAATGAAATTTTAAAATCAGTACCGACCCCCGAAGTAGCACATTCCACCGTTCGATTAGGGAAGCTACCATCTGCTAAACCACGATTGATGAAAGTGAGTTTTGATTCACCGACAGCGGCGCTTTCGGTATTGAAAAAACGTAAACGTCTCGCTCAACTCAACATCATTGTGAAAAATGACCGTACAGTGGCTCAACGTGACTTCCTCGCTGCTTTACGGGTTGAATTGAACCGCCGTATCCTTGATGGCGAGCGCAATTTGACCATCAAATTTATTGGTGATACTCCCACCATTGTCGAAAATACAAAAAACGCGCGAGGCGGGTATATTCCCCAGAATCCGATAACTCCCCTAGTCTAACGATTTTTTACCAAAATGTCCGTGGTCTACGAACCAAACTGGACTTCCTGCGTTTATTCGCCTGCAATGTTGACTGTGATATTATTATCTTAACCGAAACTTGGCTCAATGAGTCTATATCTGACGCCGAATTAGGGCTCACCGATTTTGTTACCTTTAGACTCGATCGCCCTGGTCGCAGAGGTGGCGGCATCCTGATCGCCATAAAAATCGGTATTTACTGCGAAAAGCTATGTTTACCCGCCTCTGCAGTCGAACTTCTAATGCTACGGTGTAATATTAATCATAAGTCCCTAATCGTCGGTGCTGCTTATATACCTCCATCTTCGGATATATCATTGTACGATAATCTAGTCGAAACATTAGATTTTTATTTATCTCAATGCGCAGACTCCGAAATCTTAATAGCGGGCGACTTTAATTTACCTCGCGTTTATTGGACGGCCATGGAGAACGGAGGGGCCGATGGAGTCACCATTTCATCTGATGCATTTACCCTTAATTCCACGATCACAAAAGCATCCATTCTTTGTGATCTTGTAAATTCACACAACCTTACACAAAGAAATTCCATTCTTAACTCTAACGGTTATGCACTGGATTTAATTTTCTCATCGTTAAATCATTTGCAGGTCACCGAAGAACTTGATCATTGTTTACCTATTGACGCTCATCACCCCCCGCTCTCCATGACCATATCTTGGCCTACTTATATCTCTCGTCCGTCCTATATTTATTATCGCGACTTTAAGTCTGCTGATTATGATGTTATAAACAGCGCTCTAAATCAGTTTGATTGGGATGAACTCTTGGGCGCTCCCGAGACCAATGTAGATTCCGCCGCCCTCATGTTCTCCGAAATTCTTACCGAGATTATAGAATCCCACATCCCCTTGCGCCGCCGTAAATGT
The DNA here is from genome assembly GCA_022816905.1 of Trimorus sp. ZL-2020. Classification (NCBI taxonomy): domain Eukaryota; kingdom Metazoa; phylum Arthropoda; class Insecta; order Hymenoptera; family Scelionidae; genus Trimorus; species Trimorus sp. ZL-2020. The sequence goes on along the minus strand of JABFQJ010000030.1, from coordinate 2,190 downwards.
GATAATTACCCGATCTGGTTTGACGCCACTTTGAAGCGAATGACTGTGGAGAAAAAGGCAGCCCACGTCGCGTATAAGAGATCTCACTCTACCCGCGACTATGCCATCTTTTCTAATTTGAGATCAAATATTAAAGAATACTCGTTTGTCTTGTATACGCGGTACTTGTCTTCCGTTGAGAATTCTATTTCTGTCAATTCAAAAAAATTTTATAACCATGTTGCTAACTTAAAGAAATCCAAAACTCAACCGAAGAACATGTTTCTCAACGATCGCACTGCGTCTTCCCCCGACGAGGTCACGAGCTTATTTGCCGAATTTTTTAAATCGGTATTTAATGAAGATATACCCTGTAATGACGAATTTGATCTGGAACAGCTTGTGGATCTGTCTGCCCTATCGATTACTCTGGGGGAAACATTTGATGAGCTATCACGCGTCAACGTCAACACCGGACCTGGACCTGATGCCATTCCAAATTATTTTCTACACCGTTCGCGTTTTGGACTCGCAAAGCCCTTGTTCCTCCTTTTTGACAAATCCTTAATAACCGGCACCTTCCCGCAGATCTGGAAGCGCAGTCTGGTTATACCTATTCTAAAATCAGGAAACAATCAAAATATTGCGAATTACCGCCCCATAGCACTTATCAACTCTATTCCTAAACTTTTTGAGAAAATGATTACCTCTCACCTAACAGCCTTTATTGATGACGTTCTCGTAGAGGAACAACACGGTTTCCGTGCAGGTAGGTCTACGGTCTCAAATCTTGTCCTCTTTAATGAATATTTATTTTCTCACCTCGATAAACGTACCAAAGTAGATGCCATTTACACAGACTTCGCGAAGGCTTTTGACCGGGTTTCCCATGCAGTCCTCTCGCGTAAGTTATATACTATTGGCATTCGTGGCTCTCTATTGGAGTGGATGAACTCCTATTTGTCAAATCGCGAATACATTATACGAGGAGAATCTGGTGCCTTTTCCACCTTCAGTGCCACATCCGGTGTCCCCCAGGGCTCCCACCTGGGACCTCTACTTTTTAATCTATTTATTAATGACTTACCAAAAATCCTATCTACCAGCCAAATCCTTTTGTACGCGGATGACGCCAAAATTTTCCACACTGTGTCCTGCCGCAATGACTCCCTTGCCCTCCAAGAAGATCTTGACCGAGTTTACCAATGGTGCATCCACAATAGGCTCCAACTTAGTATCCCGAAATGTAGTCATGCGATTTTCTCGTAGCCGCGATAAAACGTTCTTTGACTACACCCTTAACGGCGAATCAATCTCGAACGTCTCAGAGATCCGAGATCTCGGTGTGCACTTTTCAGATAACGGCTCATTCCATCGGCATATTGACCACGTGGTATCCAATGCGCGGCGTATTCTAGGGTTCATTGACAGGAACAGTCGAGACTTCCGATCCATCTCTACGTACGTGCGACTCTATACCGCATTAGTCCGCCCTATTTTAGAGTATGGATCCGTTGTATGGTCTCCCCGGGTTGACTTTGACATCAGAGCTCTTGAATCAGTCCAAAATAGATTCCTCCGCACGTTAATGTATAGGGCCGGCACACCCATGGCGCGCAGTGACCACGACTATGCGACTGCCTTGTCGTTCGCGGGTATTCCGTCACTCCAGAGCAGACGCAAAATATCCGATTTATTATTTCTTTATAAAATTTATCACGGCATCATCAACTCGCGACCTCTTAGCAACCTCGTCAATTTATGTACCCCAGCCAGAACTACTCGTAATCCACTTTTGTTTGACGTACAATTTTATCGTACTAACTGTGTCCACTCGAATAGTATACAGCGAATACTTCGTTACGGTAACCAACTCGCCCAAAGGCAGAATGTTTTCGAACTACCAGAATCGGCCTTCAGACGTGTCCTTTTGTCAAACATGTAAAGTAATGCTACGTTATTTGTACCTAGTCAGTAATGATATTACTCCGTCATTGTCCATACTTATGTAAAAGGGAATTATACCCGTTAATTTTGTGAAATAATAATAATCAGGGGGCACGGTAGTGCCCCCGGCCAAGTACAAAATAGTACATTACGTACCAAGAGCGGAACGGAGGCCATTTCCGACGAGTGTGATATGCCAGCTCGAGGTGAAGCCGAGGGCGAAGCCCGAGGCAAACCGAGAGCTGGCATCACACGAGTCGATGG
>JABFQJ010000029.1:0-15889 GCA_022816905.1 Trimorus sp. ZL-2020 | reverse complement strand
AACTCCACTCCATGATTTGCCTGCCTTTCGAGGAAACAGACAGTGAGTAGGCAAGGTATCGCTACCAACTGAGCTACTGTATCGGTAATGAAGCCATATATTGGGTTGCTAATTTAGCCCGCTGTCGAATACAGCTTACGCATTCATTAATAACGGTTTTAGTTAAATTTCTGGCATTTATGATCCAGTACTCTCGGCGCAAAGTATTGAGAGTCAGCTGTAATCCACCATGCAAAGTAACCAAATGAACCTGTTTTATCAATAATTTTGACAATTTTCCAGGAGGCATAATTATGGGGTGGCATTGAGATTTTGACAAAAGGGAATGCTCTAATCTTCCTCCTAACCTAAGCAACCAATTTTCATCTAAAAAAAGGACTCAATTGAATCAATTTTGAATTTTTGCTCACTTGCTTAATATTTTTCAAATCTTCAATTTCAATTGCATATTCACTAAATTGAATTTGTTTCAAAATAAACAATTTTGCTTAATCAATATTTTCAATTGTTAACTCGATCTTTTTTAACTCATTAGAATTATCTTTTAAGTTATTTACAAATTTAAACACGTAACCAAAAATTCTTATCAATTTATTCCAAGAAGAATACTTCTCGAAAGTAATTACCATATTATTCTTTTTGTTCACTTCAGAAATGTGTACGCTTTTGAAGATCAGTTTCAAATTGATTTTGTAAAGGTAGTTCGTGTGAATTTAAAAAATTCGGTCCTTTTCACTAGAATTCGGAGTTTATCAATTCCTCTGTTATTATTCCGCATGAATTCAAAACCGCTGGGTTCTCGCGCGACTTTACATAGCTCCATTTCACTTCTTGTAAAGATGTTTGAATGAAGGAAACGCATTTCGCTACAAATACCGTCCAATTTGATGGGTGCTTCACAAGCCAAGCCAAAACTATTTGCGAACCTGTATAACAAATTAATTCTTGTAATTTCAAATTAGTTAAACTACCTTTAACAAATTGCATTAATTTCACTAAAAGTGCTGCTGCGCATAACTCTAATTTTGCAATTGAAATTGTCTTTAACGGCGCGACTTTGGTTTTTGCCATTACAAGCGAAATGTGTTGTTTATCATTTTCATCCGTAAGGTGAAGGTAAACTACGCCGAAAAACAATAACATTGATGCGTCAGCAAAGCCTATCAATTTAACCTTTCTAATTATATTATTATTATATATTATCCACCTCGGTATTTTAACATTATTTAGTTATTCCAATTGTTTCACGGAAGAAACCCAACGTTTATTTATATTTTCGGGAACAGCTTCATCCCAAGAAATTTTAAGCAGCCACAAAAATTGCATTAGTTGCTTGAATTTCACTAAAACAGGTGACAGCCAACCCAACAGATCGAAAATTGTTGATATCGTTGACAGCAATTTTCTTTTTGACAGCTGTTCCGAGCTCATCTTAGACAACGATACCTGGAACTCGTCATTGTCCGAATTCCAGGAAATACCGAGTATTTTAATTCTATCTGTTAAGGCGTCTTTTATTTTGAAATTTCCATTTTCTGTTTTTTCGCCTTTATCAAAATTATTGTGCCATTTGCCCAATTTTAATTGTCCTAATTCCAAGAATTGAACAATTTCATTTTTCACCTTTTCTAATGTTGCAATATCATCAGACCCAAAAATCAAATCGTCGACGTAAACATGATTAATAAGGTGCGTTTTTGCTAATGGAAATTGATCTCCATGTCGTTCCACTAATTTTCTTATACAGCGCATTGCCAAATAAGAGGCCGGGGCGGTGCCATATGTAACTGTATTAAGCTCAAAGGTATATACCTTTTGAGTATTTTCATTTCGCCACAAAATACATTGATCAGCACGATCTTTTTCATGGATTAAAAACTGGCGAAACATTTTTTCGATATCCGATGTGTAAACATATTTATATAATGGCCAGTTAATAATTATTCTGAAAATATCATTTTGCAATTTTGGACCTATCAACAAAACATCATTTAAAGACACTGCAGTACTTGTTTTCCTCGGATCATCAAATACCACTCGAATTTTCATTTTATTTTCTGACATATGAAATACGGCAAAATGAGGTAAATAAATACGCCGACGAAGAATTGAACTTGACTCGTCAATCCTAGTCATATGGCCTAAAGACTCGTATTCAGTCATAAATTCTGTATATTCTTCTTTTAAAGATTGATTGTTATTCATTTTCTTTTCAATTGACGATAAAGATTGTAACGCCATTTGTTTCGATAAACCCAATGTTTCTTTAGCTACTAATGATTTAAATGGTAATCGAACCACGAATCTACCTTCCTCGTTTCGCGTTGTTGTTTGTTCAAAATATTTTTCGCATTCTAAATCCTCAATCGATACATTGTCCACGGTGGGCACTTCTTCCAGTTTCCAAAATCGCTGCAAATCGAAATCTAAATCGCAACAATGATTTACTGAAATGTTAAAAGATTTTGAACTTTCATGAATTTTTTCCCGTTACTAGCCATCCACGAATACTTGACTGGACTAGCACATTTTTATCCTTTGAAACTTTGCTCTCGCCAATCAGTAATTTTTCTTAATAATCTGCCCCAATCAAAACTTCTAACTTCTATCTAAATGAAAAAATAAAACATCGCAATTACCGTTGATATGGTATTACAGATTTTGGTTTTCATATTTCTTTTCTACAAAGAAAAATGGTCTGAAAAGTTCCGTTTGTGACAATTCCAGACTTATTTAGAATTCCTGAGATATATTCAGATATACATATATAAAAGATTTTTCTTTATTACGGCTGGAACTCCCGATATCATAGATGGATGATATCAATTATGTATGCATATTACCGTGACCTTGAACGGTAACGAACGAATTCATATTAGTTGCATTAAGTTAAGTTACTTTAAAATTTTTTTGAGAAATCGTCAGACAATTTTTTTAAGACAGAAGGTTATCCAGTTTTAGGGGCTTTTTCTGAATTTTTCAAAATATTGAAAAAAAAAATTTTTTTCCAAATCGACAGAAAATTCTTTTAGAATATTGTTTTTTACTTAAAAATCCATGGAGAATTCATGAAAATTGATTAAACTGAGATTCGAGGTCAAGATTTGAGTTGACAAATGTAAGATTTTGTATAGTGACTCGTTTCCAAAATTTTCAAGAAATGGTCATACAATTAACTTCTCCGAATCGATTCGAAATGCAATTGAGGCATGGATTTTGACTTAAAATTTCATGACTAAGTCATAAAAGTTGATTTTATGTCAGACGTTTAAATTTGAATTTTTCGAAAAAAGGAATATGTCAGAATAAATGACATCTGCTTTCATTTGTCAATGGAGAAACGTCAGTCCGGTGTAGATTAGAATAGCTTGTCCGAATAACACGATCCGCGCGTATCTCGCAAAACGAGAGGAAAATGTGGCATTTGGTGTTATGGATCAAAGCGAAGCCCATAAGCAGTTCCGTGATCCCGGATTGCGACTTGTTAGATGGGTCCAGACCGTTAGCAAAATGGTATAACCACAAATTCCCGGTGAAAGTGGTGCTGACCTCCAGTAAGAATTTGTTTAGCCTTTCTATCTTGCTTATACTTCTTTGAATTTCATATTAATTAATTCCGATTTGACATTAAGGGTTTCTTCAATATTAAAAAGAAGCTGGTGAATTTATTGTTTTCTTTATTCAGTTTGGTGATATTTTCTTCGTAGATATGTTTGTTCTTATCATTCAGGTGGGGTTACCAAAGCAAATGATAAGCCCGATTTGATTCAAACACTCAGTTTTATTATTTGGAAAGTTCGAACAGAACATTAATGGAACGGAACAGAACGCGACACAACAGCTGGCGAGCGTTGGCGGGATTAGCTGCATCGGTGGCGCCATCTCATTGATGGATTTTGGAAGGGCGGAACGCGCGAGAAAACACGAACACTTCCCCTCAATTCGAGTTCTCTAGAACTCGAGTAGCGGTGATAATCTCAGACCCTGCGAACAAAAATCATGCTTGTCCTTGGGGACTTGCGTAGTTAAGGAATGGCGATCATCAGGTCCGTTGATACGTGGTTGAGCTGAATGAGTTCATCCCTTAGAACCTGACGGATGTAGTGATGTCGTATATTGATGTGCTTCGTCCTGGCGTGGAACGAAGGGTTTTCGAATAGTTTTATGGCTCCGTTCTTGTTACTGTAGATTGGAACGTGAGCGATGAACGATGAGAGTGCTAGATATTCAGCTACGGTACAGGATAGGACGACAGTTCGTTGTTTTCGGGACTCCCAGGTCACAGCGGCTTCGGCCAGTAGAAAGGCGTTTCCCGTGCACGATCTTCTATCCCTCTGGCAGGAGTCCCAATCGGGGAGAGGTCGACGGCGAGGTTCGTACCGGAAGCCAAGGGGGTTGGAGCGGTGTTGCAATATTCCATACTGAATCGATGAAGGACGTCTCGAACATAGCCCATAGGTTGTGAGATTTGGTATGGCTTCTCCGATCCGGTTTATCTCGATGCCGAGACAGAATTTGGGTTCTCGGAGGTTTTTGATCTTAAAGTTTGATGATAGAGCCTCCAGGATTGCGGATTTATCCTTTTCCTCTCGGGAAGCGATCAGGAGGTCGTCGACGTATACCATTATGAATACACGCTTCTCTTTATTGGCGAAAACGCACGGGTCGCCGTTGATTGGCTCAAATTCGGTCTCGAGAAGAACTTTACATAATTTTGCGTTCCAATGACGGCTGGGTTGCTTTAGACCATATATGGCCTTTTTGAGCTTACATACCTGATTGCCCTTGGTGACCGCGGTCAACATTTGACTGGCTCTGCGTTGGATGATGGGATCCTTCTCGTCTCGAGCAATCTCCTTGATGGCGTCCTCGAAGAGTTTGAACGAGCTGAGTCGAGCTACTGGGGAGAAAGAATCGTAGTCAACACCGCGTAAGGTTTACTTGCGTAAAACCTTATCAAGCTTTGCGTCGCTAGATGGTCCCATCGCTGCCCAATTTGTTGCGAAGGACAATGTGTGAACCAAGTACTTTCTGACGTGGTGGGCGGTCGACCACATCCCATGCATCATTTTCAAGAAGGCTCTAGGTTTCTGAACGAATGGCGTCTCTCCATTCCACGGAATCAGGTCCCGATAGCGCACTCGACAAGGAGATCTCGGAGTATGACATTGCCACCTGCGCGTGGCACTAGGTTTCTTCGTTATCCTCCGGAATTTCCTGGTCGATTACTGCATGGGGGGTTTCTTCAGAGATGGCGGTATCTCCTGAGTCACTATCGATGGGATTTAGATCGGAGTTTTTGCATTCGGAAAAACTCCGAGCCATGGAAATTGATTTGACTGAGATTCATGGTAAATATTTTTGGATTGAAAAATGTAAGTTTTATAAAGGTGACGTCCTTTCAAACATGTTGAGAAATCGTCAGACGATTTTGTTCTCCTCTTCTATATCGACTCAAAATGGAATGGAGGAGTGGATTCATTTCAAAGTTATAGAAGTAGATTTTATGTCAGTCTATTTTTTTCTTGGAATCAACTGAAAATGATTTCAATTGACTTGGAGAAAACGGAAATTATTCTGACTTTTCATTTCGATTTTGTATACTTTGTAACACGTAAATATTATTTCTTAATTTATTGTTTATGAGATAACTTTTACCGGGAGGCTCTTTCTCAAGTCAATTACAGGACAAAATTTTATAAAGAAAAATATACAATTTCTTTCTCTATTTTGAAAACGCTTTTATATTAATTCTATCTTCTTAGCAACAGGAATTATTTTGAAGCCGTGGATTATTTGAAATATCTTCATTAAATTTTGATAAGCATGACTCTTGTATAAAGTCAGACATGTTTTTCCTAATAATATCTAAAAAAAATCTCAAAGCTGATAAAAAATATGGGAAAATTCCGAAATGTTTATCAAGAAACTTGGAAAACTACCGCGAATTCCTCAAAGGTCTTGAACTGGCTACCCTCGTTTAGATTACAACTCCATAATTGTTAATTTAATTTCGCTTTCACAGAGAACAAATCGTTACTAGAAGATACAGCAGTCGACAAGTACGGTAATATTTTGAAGGAAGAAGACAAGTCACGTTCGGTGCAGCGTCGCAAAGCTGACGCTCTTGTTAATGAACAAAAGAAATGCTCTGCGACTGAACAATTAAATCAGGGACAGCAAGTTTTGACCCAAAGGGTCCTTTTCGAAGATTTCGAGTAAGATTTGATTTTTCATTCTGCTTTTCACACTTTTCATCGTTTAGAAACTCATTATGTTTATATTTCCTGATGCAGTTTAAGACTATGATAAGTCTTACATGTTTATATGGTATTCAGTAAAAAACCTATGAAGTAATTCCATTCTGAGTTTGCGATACATTGTTTTTTACTTACACCAGGAACGAGGGGATGAACACTCGAAACTCCTTGAAGAGTGCTCAACCTTTTGATCAAATGTCATTGATTTAGATAAATACTTAACTAATTAACTTATTAGAGAACTAGTTATCTAGATAACTAGATAGCTAAATTAAATAGCAATTTGTTTATCAGCAAATTGAAGTCCAGCGTCTCGCCATCAACACCAAATAATATATCGGGTGTCAAGAAAAATGGCAAACGTCCATTGGACAGGTATAAAGTTGATTGAATAAAAGCTCATTCATGAAATTATTTTAAAGCATATCTAACTATGAAAAATTAAAAATAATTGTAATTATCTTTTTGTCAGCGGCTCAATTTCTATTGATGACTCGCCTTCGTCACCCCAACGAAAAAATGTTAAAAAATCAAAGAATTGCAAAAGTCCTGTGGGCAGGTAAAGTATCCGATTAAATCTAAAATTAAAAATAAAAATTAATCCTCTTTCAAAAACTCGACTGAATTTTGCAAATAAGATTTTATGACTATAAATATTTCTCTGTTAGGCACATCGCTTATAAAAGTTTTTAATCTTCTTCTAGAACCCTTTCGCTTGCTTCTAAGGTTAACAAGAACGTAACGAAACACCCCAAACGTTCGTCTTGCAGGTGTATAAAGTACCAATTCACGATAGAAACTTTCCTATTAATGTTATTTTTTGAATTATTGATCGTTTAGAAAACAAAAGTATGACTATAAATATTCCTTTCTTAGTGACAAAAGCAATGTGGTATCTCCAAAATCCCAAAAATCACCGCTTAAAAGTGGCAATATTCGCCAACCTTTTACGGGCAGGTATAAAGCATTTCAAATTTCCATCAACATTGGTGTTCACAATAACCCAATTACAATTATGACTTTATGTCTGGTAGTGACTTCGATTCTGATGGTTCTCGATCTCATTCGCCGTCTCCTGATACAGAGAACGTCTCTAAGTCTAAATCGAATGGATTATCGAAGGATGTTGAGGTCGAACGGGTTTTCGAAGGTTTTTAACTAAAAATGTGGAAACACGGCATATTAAATCTTAGAGTATATCGATTTTCAAGATAAATGTTCTAATTTTAATTATTGTGCAGTAACTCCAAGAAACATTGCCCTAATTCAAGAATTGGTACATCCAGAAAATGTTAAGTTTTTGGAGCAAATTTTGAGTTTTCTGAGGGAAAAAGGGCAGTTTAATGAGAAAATTCAAATTACTGGATCGAAGGATAAAAAAGTAATCATTACTAATATATAATAGTATATTTTTCACCAAGGGAGTAAAACGTAATTTTACTCCCCGAGGTGCAAACGATATTTTTCGTTGCACATGCAAGTACATATCAAGTTATGCTCCCTGAAATTGCGGGAGAAAAACTATATTTTATTCCCTAGGGAGTAAAACGGTCTGCGAGGGAGTAAAGCGCAGCTTTACTCCCGAGTGAGGGTTTTACTTCCGAGGGAGTAAAGTATAGTTTTTCTCCCTATATTCAGGGAGTAAAGCTCAACTTTACAAGCATGTGTGACGAAAATTATAAAAATTGTTCGATTGTTTGTCTATGTGTCCTAGCACACGAAATCACACGAAATTTACTTATTAGATTTAAAATTTCATGTTACATAATGCGGTTCTGCAACAATTCGAAAGTAATACAGGGTACTTTGCATCGCTTTTTTGTCAAATTGTGGTGGAATTTTTTTCAATTTCACAACAAAGTGCGTTTACGCGCCTAGGGGAGTAAAGTGCCACTTTACTCCCTCTGGCGATTTCGTAAAGTGGCATTTTTTACTTCCTCGGGGCGTAATAGTATTTTTTGCACCAAGGGAGTTTGAACGGGGAATTCCGTTTCCCGTGCGAAGTTTACAAGCCGAGCCGAAGGCGAGGTTTGTAATCGCAAGGGAAACGGATTTACCATAAACTCCCATGGTGCAAACAATATTTTACGTTACGAGGGAGGGAAGAATGCCACTTTTCTAATTCTCCCAAGGGAGAAAAGTGGCGCTTCCCTCCCCGAGTGACGTAAAATATTGTACGCACCACGGGAAGGGAAAGAAAAGTTTGTTTCCCGAGCGAAGTTTACACGCCGAGCCGAAGGCGAGGTTTGTAATCGCGAGAAATAGTGAATATTTCAGCTATATGACTAATTGGTCATAAAAATCTAATAATACTTACATATATTCAGCTGAGGGAAAGGAATCAAATGATACAAACGGGGGGAGGACTCGCAGGCTAGCTGATCGCTGAAGACTGACTTTAGGCAAAGTATCGCGGAAAAACTTTCTAAATACCGCGCGAGCTGTTTATGTACTTTCGGGGGGTCAAATTCACGAATATTCGGCAATGACGACACCGGGTATCATGTGGGATGAATCTCGTTTTCCGACTTTACATTTTCCGTTAATTTTCGAATATGATTCCGAGAATTTCTTTTTACCGATTTCGAACACGATATTTTTTCTATTCTTTATTTTTAATAACATCCTACAAGCGAAAAAAACGATAAGGAACAAAATGTTTATCTACGTTGATATTATTCAATACTAAAATACATGGTTATAATATTCTCGCTTTCTGACCAGTCGATTGGCCGTTGTTAAGCCGTTGTTTGCTTGTCTGGCCATCGTCTGGCTATCGTCTGGCCATCCTCCTGACATCGTCTGACAGTCGTCTGATATTTATCTGGCCAACGTCTGGAATGTGCTTGGCCATCATATGATAGTCGGTTCGATAATTTTTACCAGTCCAGCTGGATAATTTTTCAGAAAATTTAGTTTATATTATTTACAACTATTTTTTTTATTTACGTTACTCTTTCACGCTTTTAACTCATGACTAGCGTATGAATACAAGAGTATATGAAAAAAAATTGTGACAACCAGAGGATAAGCAGGCAACGATGAGGCGATAGTCAGAGGACAGTTGAAAATAGAGGCAGGAATAGGACGATATTTTTTGTATTTCTGAAATACGTTCCAATAGTGATGGATAAATTAGCATTTTAAAGTCAATGTCGGTATTTCCATTCTTTCGAATTGTCGCAGAAACACAATGTAAAATGTAAAAAAGAAAAATTCTTGTTACCCTGAACAGCTTTACCCGCTACTGCAGCTCCCATATAGACAGCCGCGGTGCCAAATTGTGGAACAGCAGCAATCTCGCATGTCCGGGATAGCCGATACCCTGGTTTGCTGTGCGTTCGCTGCGGCGCAACACCAGCGCCAGCTCTGGCGCTGTTGTTGTGATTGAGACTTGGGTTGAGACTTGCTCTCGCTGCCCCTTCGCAAGTCTCGCAAGTCCTCTCGTAACTTGCGAGGCAACCACTGTCTTGGTGACGACGCTGCAGTAGCACTCAAAGTTTTTTGTATTCTTATTTTGACGAATTTAAACATCCTTAACGCCAGTAGTCACCCGTTCGATACGATCTTAGTCAATAATCAAAATTATGTGTCATACCACATTGATATTTAATTTTATATTATAAGATCGAAATTGGCGAGGGATCAGATAATTGGATGGACAGATACATGGAAAGTAGTCTCTGGACCGCCCACCGAAATCGCCCCGAAATTTATGTCAGAGAAGTGTACAAAGCTATTTTAGGTGATAAGCTGAAGACAATGTCCGTGAGTGGCAAGGGGGAGAATGTTACGTCTAAAATTCCGAAAAACATTTTCCACGGAATATTTAGTAAGCAAGATTTCATATTAACATTCAATTATTTTCGTTAATTCCGTTAGTTACGTGGTATTCCCAATAATCTTTTCTTTTTTCTTTCTGTTTTTCATTTCAATTTACACAATAAATGAGAGTTTTATTGACTCTCATACGTAATCTGGTTAATTTGGTTGATATTTCTTTATTAACCAATCAAATCGCTCAGATTTTCGTACAAGAGTCAACAAAGATGCAACCAATAAACAAAAATGAAAAAGAATCTATTATTTTGAATTGGGAGGTCTGAATTCTGCAAGTACTATTTTATTGCTATCTATCCATTTTACTATACATTAAAATGCATTTTGTTCTCACCTTGTAAACATCTTGTAATTTTGTTGTATGCATAATCTATGTTCTGCCTATTATTTTAAAACTTTTATTTTTCTGTGTTAGTCTTCAATTTATAAAAGCTGTTTATTGAGTAACGCTGCTTATGAATTCACCTTTAACCATATTCTAGCCAAATTACCAATTAACATTAATATTACTTAGGTCACGTGAATGCAAGGTGTACGGAATTTAAAAAACCCCGACTCACTATAGATCATTATACGCGTTTAGTCACTTTACTGTGCAACACACAGAAATCCGCTAACAAAGTAAGAATTATTGAAAATTTTATTTCTCGGTTGTTCTTAACATTTCATGATCATCTTTGCAAAAAGTTTTTCATCACTGTGAATACAAAAGAATGAAGTTTTAAAATTCCCAATTGACAATTGGAACAGAAAAGTTTGAACAACAATTCTGCTAAATCGATTTTTATTCCAAGACGAAATTTTATTTATGTAGACAGAATCTAATTTTAATATTTTCAAGTCTATTCTATTTCGGCAAGGGAATAGAAAGTCGTGCTATAAACTGATTTCAAGTTCGGAATTAATTTTCAAAGTTTTCTATGCTATTTAATTTAGGAGACGAAATAGAAGATTAGCCTCTGAAATTGATTACAAATGTAAAAATCTCAACAAATTTGTCTGAATGCGGATTGTCCTAAATTTACTATGATCACAAACTTCTTGCAGGGATAGTAGTTTTACTAGTAATTATTGTTTATATATTTATATATATATTTTTTTAACCGGCACCGTGGTGTAGTGGTGAAGGCGTCAGCTTGGTGAGCGTCGGGACTAGAGTTCGATTCTCACCTAGCGGTGTTTTTTCACTCTTACAACAAGGTTACCGGTAGGTAGGGGGTATACTGATTCGGTGTTTCGAGTCTCCGAAATGTGACTCTAAACACCGAATTGGAATTACCATACACCGGCACATTCCGAGGTAGGTTTTTTCCTATGGGTTTTTCCTATCCCACAGACTTCGGTCTAGGCAAATGCGGAATGTGATAAAGGTAAAGGCAAAATAGGTAAGCACCCGAGAACGCTTGGCTGAAAAAGCTGCGGAGATGGGAATTGGCCTTTATCCTTTATATATATATTTTTTTTATTAGCGGGTGTAATGTGTAATGTATACCTTTTTTATTTTAATCATCCCAGGTAAAAATGGACATATATGTTCGCATATATGGCCCATATATGGCTACATATATGGCACATACATGGCTACATTATGGCACATATATGGCTACATATATGCCCATATATGGCACATATATGGCTACATATATGTCCCATATATGGCACATAGTAACATATATGGCCCGTATAAGGTTTGTTCAACATATATGGCGCATATATGTTGGCATATATGGCCCATATATGGGACATATATGCGAACATATATGTTTGATGTACCATATATATCCCATATATGTACATATATTTGCCATATATGTCTATTTTTACCTGGGATGGTTACATGGATTGAAACAAATGAACAATTTGTTTTAGGCATAAAAGCTGAATCAATTAAAAAAAATTAGTAACTTCTATTTCGAACGTCATTTCAATCAAACTCATTTCTAAATTTTCATGTTAAGGACTCATCTTTCCTCAATTACAAATTATACAATATTAATTAGATTTTTTTGGGTTTTTCAACTCGCATAAAATATTGACATAAACCAGTTCATTTAGTTTTCTTTTACATAATAATTGTTGCAACTTCCTGTCTACTTATTAGAACATGACATTTTTATGAAAACCCCTCCTAACAACATACGTTAGTAATGAAAGAACTCTTATGAAAATTCTTATTTTATTTTTTTCTCTTATTATCAATTGAAGTTCTCAATATAAAAAAGCCCTGTTTTATTGATATATTTTGTTCAATGTTTTGAATTATTGAAAAATCCTATGAAATTGGTAAAAATTCCTAAGATTTCCTAAGATTTATGAAAAAATATATTAAAAAATCTTAGGAACACGAAACACATGATTACTAATATATCAATAAATATATGTCTACTTCGTACTAATAATTTTTACTTACGTGCAATATTTTTTGAAGAAACTGGGTGATATAAAACCAAAAAAAGGACAAAAAAAGGACCACGTAAAAACAAAAAAATACGTGACTGAAGAATCTGACGAAGAGCGGGCTGAAAGTGGTTCTCAAGTTGTAAAAACAAACAAAAAAGGGCATAAAGAATCTGACGAAGAGAGTGCTTCTGAAGGTGGTTCGGTAGTTGTCGCAAAAACAAAAACAAAAGGAACTGAAGAATCGGAGGAAGAGTATGATTCTGAAGGTGGTTATGAAGTTGTCTTAAAAACAAAAAAAAAAGTGACTGAAGAATCTGACGAAGAGCGTACTGGTGATGATGGTTCCGAAGGGGAATAAAACCCTGTTTCTTCGTGACTGCTTCTCAAATAGTAGTTAATTTAAAACAAATTAAAGTTACAGTTTATAAGTATTCGATATACACAATTAAATAATACAACAATTCTTTTATTGATTTACTCATTACAATAGTCATATTAATTGAGGTTTTATGTGCATCAGGAGATCAGAAACATTAGTGGCAAAACAAAACTTGATAAAATGTAGCACTTCCATTTTTTATTTTCTATTTCTGGGTCTGTCTCTTTCTCTTTTTCTCTCTTTCTCGCTCTCTCCTGCTTCTTCTTCTTCTTCTTTTTCTTCTTCTTCTTCTTCTTCTTTTTCTTCTTCTTCTTCTTCTTCTTCTTCTTCTTCTTCTTCTTCTTCTATGCATTGGCGTACTTCATTCACAATTATATAGGAACTGAAGTAGAGGTAGGACGGGGAACAGGGAAAACAAATAATTCAACTAGAACAAAAAAAAACAGAATATGTAATTAGAGAAGAAATGAATTTAATGTATAAAAATCATTGTATCCTTATAGTATATAGTGCAACTAGGAAAGAAAATTAATGATTTTCGATGAGTAGATTAGAAAACACTGGGTCATCCTGGGTCAACATAAAGATGATATATTCCCATACAAGTGAACTAAAAAAACATTTGTTGTTGACATTTTTTGGTATACGCGTGTAAAAAAAATATAATTATAGCTTTTAAAGTAATCAAGTCCTACACGGAAAGAAAAAGTAAGGGATTATCATATGACGCGTGAAGGAACAATCGGTTGATATTGTAAGAAAGAATGATCGGTTTAAATTTTGGTAAAATCCAATGCGCGAGCATCGGATCACTCCTTGACTCGAGTCCAACGGACGATTTCTTGAGGCGCATCGTTTAACAATCAGTTAAAGACGTTTAACTGATTGTTCGTCAAGTGTTAAGGGATTTTCAGTTGAAATTACATAGGATAATGCTTGGGCAAATGGACATTGGATAATCCCCTACTTTTTCTTTCCGTATAATATAGAGTTCTTCTATAACACACATTGTTTGATAATTAGTATTAATTTAATACATATTATCATATAATTTGGTTATAGTCTACTCAAAAAAAAGAACCTCCACATTTATGTAAAAAATATATCTACCCTACATTCCTCATCCCCTGAAATCCTTCTACAATTCCATAAATTAAAACTAATGCATTAATATAACGGATTTCGAAAGTAGTAAGATATAAGATTGCATATTATTCGCAGCCTTGTCGTGGCGTGGAGGCTTAAGTTTATATTGAATATAAGTCATAAGTTACAAGTCATATATTCAATATAAATGAACCAATGCGAATATTTTAGTGATATATTCGTGATAATAATAAAACTTAAACTAGAATATTTAAAATTTGATTTATAATCAAAATCTGATCAAGAAATTTTAGAATTCTTTATAGAATTCTAAAATTTTAGAAATCTAGTTATTCAAAATGAAATTTTTAAGGAATTTGAAAATTTCTGATCAAAAAATGATCAAAACCTGGTCAGAATTCAATCAAAACGAAATTTTGAAGGAATCTGGCAGTTTCTGATCATAAAATTATCAAAAACTCGTCAGAATTGATCAAAATGTAATTTTCAAGGAATCTGACAGTTTTGATCATAAAATGATCAAAAACTCGTCAGAATTAATCAAAACGAAAATTTGAAGGTATTTGGAAGTTTCTGACCAAAAAATGATCAAAAACTCGTCAGAGTTATTAAAAACGAAAATTTTAAGGAATCTGACAGTTTCTGATCATAAAATGATCAAAAACTCGTCAGAATTAATCAAAATGAAAATTTGAAGGAATCTGACAGTTCTGATCATAAAATGATCAAAAACTGGTCAGAATTCATCAAAATGAAAATTTGAAGGAATCTGACAGTTCTGATCATAAAATGATCAAAAACTCGTCAGAATTAATCAAAACGAAAATTTGAAGGAATCTGACAGTTCTGATCATAAAATGATCAAAAACTGGTCAGAATTCATCAAAATGAAAATTTGAAGGAATCTGACAGTTTCTGATCATAAAATGATCAAAACCTCGTCATAATTAATCAAAATGAAAATGAAGGAATCTGACAGTTCTGATCATAAAATGATCAAAAACTCATCAGAATTCATCAAAACGAAAATTTGAAGGTATTTGGAAGTTTCTGACCAAAAAATGATCAAAAACTCGTCAGATTTAATAAAAATGAAAATTTGAAGGAATCTGACAGTTTCTGATCATAAAATGATCAAAAACTCGTCAGAATTAATCAAAACGAAAATTTGAAGGAATCTGACAGTTCTGATCTTAAAATGATCAAAAATTGGTCAGAATTCATCAAAATGAAAATTTGAAGGAATCTGACAGTTCTGATCATAAAATGATCAAAAACTGGTCAGAATTCATCAAAATGAAAATTTGAAGGAATCTGACAATTCTGATCATAAAATGATCAAAAATTCGTCAAAATTGTTCAGAAAAAATTTCTGAAATAATTTGCAAGTTTGAGATCATAATCTTATTAATAAAATCGTCAGAATTCATCAAAATGAAATTTTTAAGGAATTTAAAAATTTCTGATCATAAAATGATCAAAAAATCGTCAGAATTAATTACAATGAAATTGTGAAGGAATTTGAAAAACTCTGATCATCAAAATGATCATAAACTTGTCAGAATTCTTTCGAATAAATTTCTGATTAAATAATGCAATTTTATTCTTGTTCTGTTCTTTCTGATCAGATTCGGACGGAAAAATGATCAATTGAAAATTTTGATCAAAAAGTGATCATATCTAGTCCGATTTTTTCCGTCAGGATCTGATCATTTTTTTTAGGTCACGTTTTCGTCATTTTTTGATCAATTTTTGATCAAAATTTTTTTACTCGGGAATCTTGTTCTGGTATGTATAAGAACTCACAGCGTCGGCCACAAACACTTCCGAATCAAACACTCGTTTTTGGTACTTCTCAGTTATCAACGTACTGTATCTGTACGACACTTTGCAGACAGCCGTC
>JABFQJ010000028.1:0-16003 GCA_022816905.1 Trimorus sp. ZL-2020 | reverse complement strand
TATTCTCCCGTAATACCGAATCCTGTATAATAGTGTAATCACCCGTAAGACTGTAGAACTGGGTTCGATGCCGTATTCACCCGTCTTACCAGTTACTGTTTTACGCCGTAAATACCCGTAACCTCTTGAGAACCGCGGCGGCAGCCGTATTCTCCCGTGATAGATTCCCGTATTACACTGTAATCACCCGTAAGACGTCAAAAGTTTCAGTTTTACAGCGTAAATACCCGTGATGTTGGAGAACCGTGCAGATCCCGTATTCTGGTGTGATATTCGTTTTCGGATAACGGTGTAATCGCCCGTAAGACTTCAGGACTGGGTTTCATACCGTATTCTCCCGTAATACCAGTTATACTGGTTTACGGTGTAAATAACCGTAGCGCTTGATAATCGCGACGGCAGTCGTATTCTCCCGTAATATTGGTTTCCGTATTACAGTGTAACCAACCGTAAGACTATCCCAGGTGGAAATTCTTGACTGGTGCAACAAAGGCCCAGTACTGCCAGCCAGGGTACGACCGTGGGTAGGCATTACTGGCGCAACATTGGCAATGAAACGCCAATTTACGTTGACCCAGTACTGATAACCGACCTTTGGGTATCAGTACTGGACCAGCACTGGGTCAGCACTGGGCAAATAAGAAATCCTCGACATTTAAAATTTCATATTTATTATTTTTGCCAATGTTGCGCCAGTAATGCCTGCCCAAGGTCGTACACTAGCTGGCAATACTGGGCCTTTATTGCGCCAGTCAAGAATTTCCACCTGGGTACATTGGTTCAATACAGCCTGCCAACCATTGGTTATTAGTACTGGGCCAGTACTGGGCAAATGAAAAAATGATTCGAGATATAATTCTCAAAGAAAAAATTCTTCGCAAATAAAAAAAAATGATTCGAGATATTAATTTGTCATATTAACATTGACTCAGTACAAATAGCCAATCGTTGGGTGTCAGTATTGGTCTAATTCTAGAAACATACAAAATCGTACAGAATACAAATGTCACAATATTTTTTAGCAGAAAAGGGTAAGCGAATAAACAGATTAAAATAAGGGGATTGAAGGATAAAAATTAAAGGTTAAGTGAATAAAGAATAAAATCACTTTTCATTATTCATAGTTTTTTTCAGAAATAGTTTTTTTTATGTTATACATATTTTTTATAACGGCTCTTCAGTTGTTTCATCTTTTTTATCCCGTACTTTCCTTCCTCCCTCGCGATCCGGTGCTCCAGATAACCACCTGCTTACTTTTGACAACAAAAAATCTTTTGTCATGTCAAACTTCGGCATTAGAATATCTAGAAACAAGTTCCTGTTATTTACATTATTATTCTTAGATCATTCTTTAATTTCTTAGGTAATTAGTAAAACATAAACATTACCGAACAGAAGATGACATAAGTTTGTCGCTGAAAAATCTTGTTTCCCCTTGCCTTTAACCATTCTGCCTTTACCGCTGAATTGCAATTGAACCGATTTCGCCATAAATTCCTGCAGAGCGGCATCAATGGCGTCATTCACAAGCTTGGAACCAAAAACTAACGTTTTTATCAGCTCGGCCTAAAATTAACGAATGGTTAGTTTGTTATTTAAAAATCTAGTTAACAAAAATTTCGTAACAGCATTTGCATTGAAGTCAAATTAAGTTTTTTTTAATATAAATACATACAGTGTTCTTTTTTTTAATCTCATCATCCAGTGATTTATCAAATGCTTCGAACTCATGAAGTTCTTGGATCGGAAGTTTGACCCCTAATTTCACTTTTAAATCATCCAGTGATGTACTATTTATCCCACTTAGTGCAATAGATGAATTCAGTTTTTTAAAACCTCCGTTGACATCATACTGGACACTTTGTCGCATCGAATCCATTTTTGTAATTAGCATAAAAAAACCTTTCTCCAAAACGTCCACGATTAATGAAGAGTCTACAATTATTAAAGTATCAAATTATAATATAAATCGTTTATAAACAATAACATAGAGTCAAGCTATAACAACTTTGATTTCGTTCTGTCAACTTTAAATTACCTTCATTTCTTGCTTGCTTTACTGTTGCCTCAAACGATTTCAGAGCACCTTTGAAAGATCGATCTTTTTCTGAACAAGTTCTTCCTTTTTCATTTCTGGTTTCAGAAACATTTTCAGTTTTGTTGGTATAACCTGTCCTATCCTTGGTAGAACGATCAGATGGCGATGTAGATGTACGTAGAGTTTTTTCTGAAAATTCAAATTGATATGTACTATATGTAAAAAATTTAATTTCAATTGTATATAATTGTATAACAATTATAACCAAAATTTACATTCAACAATCAAAAAATGTAATAACACGCAAAGAGCTATACTGAATATTTCTTTTTGATTTCTTATTGAGTAGTTGTCAATTAAGGTTAGTACAAAAATGTATGAAATTAGTGAAACACATTTGAAGTGTCACCATGTCGAGTATTCCTATCCTTGGTAGAACGATCAGGTGGTGATGTAGATGTACGTAAAGTTTTTCTATGGTCGCTATGTCCATGTCGAGTATTCCTATCCTTGGTAGAACGATCAGGTGGCGATGTAGATGGAGTTTTTGTATGGTCGCTAAGTTCTTGCCTGCTATTCCCTCCCTTGGTAGGACGATCCGCTAGCGATGGAGACGTACACAGAGTCTTTTCTGAAAATGCAAATTGATATATACTATAAAATAAAACATTTAATTTCAGTGTTATACTATATAACAATTGTAATCAAAATAATTGTAATGCAATGTTACTATAAGAAAGTGAAAAAGTTATCAAACACACCTGTATGGTCGCTATGTTCTTGTCTACTGTTCGTTTTCTTGGTTGAACGACCAGGTCGCGATGGAGTGCTTTCTGAAAATGCAAATTGATATGAACTATTATAACCCTCTCACTTTCCATTGTCATAAATCGTTGCAGAAATGAATCGTAATGTTCTGTATGACCAATAAGAGTGGCCGAACATAAATGTCGAATCATAATCCTGTTTTTGACATGTATAGGTAAGTTACAATATACAAGTGTAACCAAAATAATTGTGATTTAAAGTTACTACAACAATGTATAAAAGTTATCAAACACGGAGGAAAGAAATCATCAAACACACCTATATCGTCACTATATCCTTGTTTAGTATTTCCATTATTTGTTCCCTTCTTCGAAAGACAATCAAGCAATGATGATGTCTTACACCGAGTTTTTCCTAAAAGTTTAAAAATGACATGTCAAATATTAAATTAATTTTAATAGTTTTCTATTGCAAATGAAATATGATACAATCATACCGTCTCTTGTGACATTGCTTATGCTTTCTTCAGTTTCTGATAAATCAGACGAAAATGATTGAATTCGCCGCCATTTTTTCTTGGAAGGACTCTGGCCACGGCAATCTAAATTGTCCAAAATTTATATTTTTTGAAATTATTGAAATACAATTTTGAAATAATATAATTGAAATTAAAAAAAATGAAAAAATTTTCTTGAAATTATTGAAATTAAAAAAAAAACAAAAATTACCACTTTCCTAAATTACCACTCTTGCGTTTTGAATTACAAAAAAAATCTGACAATTTAAAAAAATTATTTTCAAAAACTTGATTCACTTTTATAATGTAGTTTCCGAGAAACTAGTGCATAAACTTGCCATAGAACACAATGTACAATCTAGAAAAATGAGCAATTTCAAAAATTATTTCCTAGAAAACGGTGCTGTAAAAGTCAACCAAATTTTGGGACATTATCCCTGGTAATTTTTCTCAGTGCATACCAAATTTTATGTCATTGGCATTTAAAGGGTATATACATATAAGGGACTTCCATAAAGTTAATTTGAAGAATTGGAATTGTCAATTGTTTTGTATACATGTGAATCGACAATCTGTGTTAATTTTACGGAATTCAGTGGAATACTTTGCACTGACAAAACGAGACACATGTTCAATTGTAACTGATTTCACTAATTAAGAAATAATAAAATGTTGCAAACTAATAAAAGAAGATGCAGAGCGTAAGTCAATTTTTATTCCATAATTTATTCCATGGGAAAATGTACCTCCTTTAAGTGGTAAATTATCTTGTCTCAATTTTGAACGGAGAAATACAATTCGTACCTAATAATGCTGGCACATTTAAACTTATAAAGTATGTTCACCTTGAGTATTAAATTCATTTTTATGGGGCGAGTCAGGATATGACGGCAAAATATAATCTGTCTGGCTTGAGTTTTTGGAGGAACATGACGGTGAAATGTCATTCGTGTTGGATTTTTTGAGCAAGTCGTTTTCGACACTTTCATCTTCATTTGATTCCAAACCTGTTGTGTCGTTAATATTGCTTCTCGTGTACGATCTGCTTAACTTTTTCATTCCTTCAGAGAAACTACCTATTAAAAATTTTGAATTTTACCAATCTGTTCATTTCAATGTGACTAGTGAGTTTCAATGTGACTGTTAGATTCTAATGTTTTAGAACTTAAGCAAACTTGAATGTTTTAGTTGATTGCAATAAGAAGTCGATTTCGGTTCGGTTCTAGAACCTCTGAACTAAGTAAAAACATATGAAAAATGTATGAAAAATTACTTGTTATACTACTTTTATGGATTGGTAAAGTAAACCAGCGTTAATTGTAATATAACCATCATTACAAAGATGTATATCAACAATAATAATTTAATTTAAAGTAATTATGGTGATGGTAAACTTCTAATTTGATGACATAAATTAAAAATAAATACAAAAAATTATAAATATAAAATAAATAGAATAAACTAAAAATATATTAATATAAACAAATATATAAAAAATATTAAAAAATAACAAATATAAAATATAAAAAAATAAAAAAATAAATTAAAAATTGAAAAGCTAAATATCCACGAGATACTTAGCTTTTCTGAGTTCTGTCACCTCCGTAAATTAATGTCTATGTACAATAATTGTGAATAACATTAAGTGAAGAAAGTCGATGACAGAAAAACATACGATATACTGGGGTTGCCGAGCAAAGTAAACATATTTCGTTTGCGTTAAGACATTCAATGAACTTTCAATCCGATTCGAGTATTAATTTGTATAGAAACCACCAATTCTTAAACCATATTCTTTTTTTAACAAGCAATTGAAAGCAAGCAAAGTGGAATTCACTATTACATTTAAAAAGAAATCTCTTAATTAATTTATCTTATCGAACACGATGAGATGAAGATAATCATCAAATAGATTAATAAAACCTTTACACTACTTAATCACTTTACACTTCTTAATGAATTTAAATAAAAAAAGTTAGTCCCAACTGATCGTTTCGAAAAACGTACTACATTGAGACAATATTTCCACTGCATAACGATGCCAATTTCGTTTTGGTGGAGCTTGCTTCTGGCACCATTCGTCGATATAGGTGTATTCATCCGCAGATGGATACAGGCACCACCATTTATTTTCCTTGAAGAAAATCCAAGTGGAAGGAAGTAATTCTACTTCAATGGGTCCCCGTTCTCTCTGGCATTCCATAAATGTCAACACCACATACTTAGTGGTCTTACGTAACCTGCAAATTTCACATAAACAAAACATTTAAACTCCCGAAAACAAGAAACGTTTTTTATTTTGGAAAAGTGTTAAAAAATTGTTTAGAGATTAATTTTATTTATGATTTATTTGTTTAATAAATAAAATTCTCACGAGAACATATATAAGTTTTCAAAATGAGTCCAAACCATCAAAGATTAAATCAGTTTAATTCAAAACAGACCTAACGAAAACAGTGCAATGTAAACAGACACATTTCGGTAGATTTTCTTTTATTCGAAGCTAGAATTTATTTTAAGGAATCATTTAAAGTAATCAATATTCCCTGATCACTCTGGCATTACATAAAACCACATATTAGTGTTTTTACATAACCTGAAAATTTAATATAAACAAACCATATTTAAACACCTGAATTCAAGAAAAGTTTTTTTATTTTAGGAAAATGTTAACAAATTGTGTTATAGATTTTTTATTTAATGAATTAATTTATTTAATTTATAACATGTCATCAAATATTATACTTGTTTGATTCAAAAGAAACGAAAATAGTGCAATAAAAACAGACTCATTTCGATACATTTGTTTAGAATGTATTGTTATGTATATGAAACGCTGTTCTTTGGAATCATCCTTACAGGCTGCTTTTGTTTGTCTACTTACTCTTTCAATCGTGACATCGTTGTCAACAATTGTTTACACGATTCACAATCACTCCTGCGAAATTGACGCGTTTCGAACAACGATTTGACGCGGTATTCAGCGCGTTACACCACTGCGACGTGACTAAAACAGGGTTGCCACACAACGTGAGGTTAGGTTAGGTTGGGTGGATCTCGAAAGTTCTGTCGATAATAATCGATTGATGGGACTATTGATGGTCCACTACGACTAGTTTAGTTGCGTTTCTATGAAAGTTGGCGTATTCGAAATGTAACAGCAGCTTCTATTAATAAAGAACTCACAATTGTTGCCACATAATTGCATCCTTTATTAATAGAAACAATTGTTAATTCTCAAATACACCAAGAATTTTCGATTGATTGACGTGCTTGAGCAGAAACAATTTTTGGATTATTAAAGGATGCGCTTATGTAACATGCATTGTCTTTCCTTTATTAATATTTTCTCTGAAATGCTGCTTGAATACGCCAGATGTTACACTACCGTTTTGAGAAAATGTCCACCTTTGTCTATCTTATACAACGAGAAAGAGACAAAGATACTTTCAGATCACTTAGTCGAAAACATTGGTAAAAACGCACTTTACATTCAAATCACACTGTAGGATTACTGTTCAAAATTAATGAGTCATTGTACGTTTTGATATAACTCAAATTCTTTTTTTTATTTACTGTAAAATAAAAATTACATACAATCGAGCCGTTGGTAATTTTCGATTCTAAGATTGTGCTTTAAAATAATCTACGGATTTTAATGAGATTATTAGTGCAAATTAATATCAATATAACCACTATTGTAAGTACAATGTTTAAGTTAATCTATTGATTAAATTATTCAATCGATTGCTTATATTGATATTATATTTTCTATTTTTTAGAACTGAACGTTAACCACGATGACTAGTACTGAACGAGTAAAAAAATTACGTTTTTTATGTAATGCAAAGTACGCAAGTAGTGATGAAGTTGAAAGTACGTACCTATTAAGTTAATTTATTGGTTTATATCGGCTGCATATGAAAGATTACACTATTATTTTAAATTTATTAAGATACAATTTTATATTATATACGATACTCCTTATATACGATATACAATTATATACGATATTCCTTAAATGAAAAATAAGTAGCAATGTTAAAAATTAAAAATTATGGGTTTTATCAAATTTAAATTAATAATATTACCCAGTAGCCGATAATCGATTAAATAAAATAAATAAATAAATTCAAACTTAATATTAATTGTCTTAACATCTGTGTCTTAATTGAAATAATCAAATTTAATATATTTAAATAAATTTAATACATTCAAATAAATTCGAATGTTTGTTTCCAAATTGGTTTTTCGAATATTGGGTAATACATCAGCTGTCGTAACGTTTACAACATTCCCACGAAATCATTTTTGAAATCATTTAGTGTATGTTTATCATTTGTATCAATTGTTACTGTCATTCTTGTTAATATTAGCAGATTTAAATTTTCCTTGTGAGGAACTAAGTATGGATGAAGATGAACCATCTCGAGAATTCGGATTTATTCAAGAACGGGGCTTCGATGACAACGTTAAGGATGGAAATTCTACCCATTCCGACAACAATGACTGCATGAGCCATTCGCCAGGAAATACTGATGAAAAAAACCCATCTACAGCTCCCCCAGATGAACAAATGGATATAGAAAATGCAAGTGATGTATCGGATGCAAATTTTAGCGATGGGAGACATAGTAGTTATTTAAGTGACAGTGGTGAAGCAGTCGAACCAAACTTTTTGACGCATGCAAATTGGAGAGACGAACTAACACATGGAGATATAAAATCGAAATTAGCAGCCTTGGCTCGTAGACACATTGGAACAGTTACGCGAACTTTTATTGACGATTTGCTGTTAGTTTTGCGAAGTGAGAATTATGAACTTCCAAAATCGAGTAAAACACTTCTAAAAACAAGCAAAGAAAAGACAAATATTCAATTGATGTTAAATTCTAACATGACTTATGGTCAATATACATATTATGGAATTCAAAATAGTTTAAACAATATTGTAGATCCAAATATATACACAGAAAATGATATTTTTTTACAAATAAATATTGATGGTGCAGTAATGTGCAATAAATCAAAGAATAATGCATGGCCTATACTTGGCAATTTACATACTGATAGTTATATAACGAAACCTTTTTTGATTGCTATCTATTATGGTCCTGCAAAGCCATTTTCAGTAAATAATTTTTTTGAAGATTTGACCAGGGAAGCAAATGATTTACACTCAAACGGTATTTTTATTCAGAATACGCATTATAATTTTGCTATCAAAGCATTTGTTTGCGATACGCCAGCTCGAGCATACATGAAGCGATGTAAAGGTCACACTGGCTTCTACTCCTGCGAAAGATGTTCCATTAAAGGTGAATCGGTAGGGATAATTGGAAGAAGGCCGAGTAAGACGACAAAATGTAAAAGAGTGTTTAGAGATTTGAATTGTCAACTTATTACGCATGAATCGTTTCTTATCAAAGCACAGCCAGAGCACCATTCACAAAAAGAAGATTCACCTTTATTGAACATTATTGGTGTAAATATTATAAATGACGTCGTACTTGATCCAATGCATTTATTATGTAGTGGAGTTGCTCGTTTTTTGTTACACAAAATTGTACAGGAATTAGATGACGATCGCCTTGAAATATTGCAAGGACATCTTAACAATATCTCACCCGATATCCCAAAAGAGTTTCAACGTAATACATTTGATTTATCAGATATTGTCAATTGGAAAGCAACGCAGTTTCGATTCATTTTGTTTTATTATTTTGGATTGTTACCTGATTCTTTGTTGGGAGAAGATCAGTATAACCATTTAATGTTATTATACAGTTCTTGTCGTATACTAGGAAACAGAAGACAAATCCATGTTCAAAGAGTGGAATATTGTAGAATACTCTTGCGTAAATTTGTTTCAAAATTTGCTAATCATTATGGTAACGATTCAGTTTCTATGAATATTCATAATTTGATACATATACCAGACGATGTCATACATATGGGCAAACCGTTGTTTGACTTTTCAGCTTTTGCATTTGAAGACTGCATTGGTTTTATAAAAAAACTTTGTAAGACGTCGCATAATCTTGTAGGTCAAATTTCAAAACGACTATTGGAATTGCAGCAAACAAATATACAGTCTGTTAAAAATCGTTATCCACTAATATATCAAGTTAAAAAAAAAACTTTAATTCCTAAATGTGTTATTGAACAAAAATTAATAAATAAAACAATGTTTAAAGAAGTTCAATTTCGTGACATGATAATTACTGCAAAGCATCTTGACAATGTTGTAATTTTAAATGACAAGGATGTTTTCCGTATTGACAATATCTATGCTTACACTTGCGTCGATAATACTGATAGTAATATATTTTGTTCAGGGAAAAGGTATGATTTTTGTGAAGATGTTTTTAATTATCCACTTGACTCGAGAATAATAGGTATTATGACTGTCAAAAAAAATAGCAATAGAATACATGAATTTTCATTAACCAGTATTATATACAAATGTATTTATACTAAAGTAGAGAACAAAACTGTAATTATAACTTTATTACATTAATTTTTTATAATATTCTATTGTAATTTGATGTGATGTAATAAATGTATGGAATTCTCTCTTATGACATCCCCACACCTAACCTCTCCGACGGCATGCCCCGAAAACCCGACGCGACGGCGGAATATCGGGAGACTAAGCGACGCGACGACACGAACCGACATCGCGGGACATCGGCGCGGCAACTCGATGTTTGTCGACGACAACATCGACGACAAAAAGACGGACAAAGTGCGCGCGAGACGACAAGACAAAACTGAAACAACGAGATCGACGCCAGTGTAAACACAGTGTGTGTAGTTCATAAGTTTTCGGATAGGTGGCGCCGTTGCAGGATTTAAGGGAGAGAAAGGCTATTTAAGTGCGAGCTCAAATGCGGAGCGGGATTATCGGCCGAATAAGCAGCAGCGAAGTCTGAAAGACGGGCTAGTGACTGAAAAAGGCCAAACGACCGAAAAAAGGGCGCTCGACTGAGATTGTCGAGTAGTGCGACAGAGAGGGTCGCGGTCAGGAGCGACATAGACGGTCGTGAGACTGAAAAAGTCTCTTGGAAGCTGAAGGTCGGAAAATTATGGAAACATTTATGGTAAAATTGAACGTTATCTTTTTGTTTAATTAATGTCGAGAATCCGATTTGTAAATATAGTTTTAACAAATCAGAAGAGTTAAAGAGTTAACATTGAATAAAAAAGAGAAAAAAAGGTAATAAATTGTGTTTTATTGTCTACATTCCCACCCCAATAGTTGATCAAAATTTTTTTTTGTCCTACCTGCACCGAAAAAGGAACTTTTTCGTGTGTTCATTTCCGCCCTTGGGCGGTAATGAACCACTTTGCTCCCTCTATTCAGACACTCAAAACGTTCATTTTTTATGCAGATAAGACAAAAAATATTGTTCGAACCTCGGACGAAAAAACCTATTTTGCGCCCTTGATACGAAATATACTATTGTTGAACATTTTGAGAGTACGACTTTGCACTTTATTATGACCGTATACTACGGTCATAATAAAGTGCCAGCATTGAGCCAGTACTGGAGATCGACATTTGGCATTTCTACGGTCACAATAAAATGCCAGCATTGATCCAGCACTGGACAATGATATTCGGCATTTCTACGGCCACAATAAACCACCAGCATTGGACCAGTGCTGCGGAACAACTGTCGATTGTCAGTACTGGCGCAAGCCTGTGCCATTTATGACTATCGGCAGAAAACATAATTTTCCACCTGGGCAGTCAAATAGGTTCAGGTAATCAGCAGGACTAGTTACCAGTCAGAATAGTTGATGTTACTAGCCGGACTTCAACTATTCCGACTGGTAACCACAATCATTCTGACTGGTAACCGCAACTATTCCGGCTAGCACCACAACCATTCCTGCTTGTAACCATAACTAAAAAAATACTAGTTACGATAACTAAAAAATTAGTTGGCTCCTACACGAACTATTCCGAATAGTTACTATTAGCAACTTTTTCTCTGAGTGTTGTAGCATCTCAAATTTCATTGGTTGATAGCGAATAACAAAAACGAAGTCACGGACGTTGCCTCTATTCGCAAGCGTTACGGGTATTTACGGCGTAAAGCAGTAACTGGTATGACGGGTGAATACAGCATCGAAACGACATCTACAGTTTTATGGATAATTACACTATAATACAGGATTCGGTATCCCTAGTAAAAATGTACTAGGCGAAAACGAGTTTTGTAACGCGAGGCCCTCGTGAGGGAGCATTACCTCACGAGGGCCTTACAAAACTCGTTTTCGCCTAGTAAATTTCTACTAGGGATTACGGGAAAATACGGCGTCGATGCCACTTTTGTAGTCTTACGGTTGGTTACACTGTAATACGGAAACCAATATCACGGGAGAATACGGCTGTCGCCAGTCCTGAAGTCTTACGGTTGGTTACACTGTAATACGGAAACCTATATCACGGGAGAATACGGCTGCCGCCGCGGTTCTCAAGAGGTTACGGGTATTAACGGCGTAAAACAGTAACTGGTATGACGGGTGAATACAGTATGAATCCCAGGCCTGAAGTCTTGCGGCTGATTACACCGTTATCCGAAAACGAATATCACACCAGAATACGGGATCTGCACGGTTCTCCAACATCACGGGTATTTACGCTGTAATACTGAAACTTTTGACGTCTTACGGGTGATTACAGTGTAATACGGGAATCTATCACGGGAGAATACGGCTGCCGCCGCGGTTCTCAAGAGGTTACGGGTATTTACGGCGTAAAACAGTAACTGGTAAGACGGGTGAATACGGCATCGAACCCAGTTCTACAGTCTTACGGGTAATTACACTATTATACAGGATTCGGTATTACGGGAGAATACGGCGTCGAAGCCACTTCTGTAGTCTTACGGGTAGTTACACTGTAATACGGAAACCGATATCACGGGAGAATACGGCTGCCGCCGCGGTTCTTAAGAGGTTACGGGTATTTACACCGTAAAACAGTAACTGGTATTACGGGAGAATACGGTATGAAACCCAGTCCTGAAGTCTTACGGGTGATTACACCGTTATCCGAAAACAAAAATCACATAAGAATACGGGATCCGCCGTGATTCTCAAAGATTACGGTTATTTACGCTGTAAAACGGAAACTTGTATTACGGGTGAATACGGCTCCGAAGCCACTATTGTGGTTTTACGGTTGATTACACTGCGATACGGGAATCCATATTACGGGTGAATACGGTATGGAACCCAAACCTGAAGTCTTACGGGGAATTACATTGTAATACGGAAGCCTTAATTACGGATAAATACGGATCCGAGGCTGAGTTGAGAATTTTATAGTCAAATACTCTGGATTACGGGTATCGATTTCACGGATAATTACGGTTATTTTCATTATACAATCACATTACGCCCGGATACGGGTATAAACGCCGTCCTTGAACCGTAAATTTACGCCGTTTTGGAGGAAATTTACATTGCAAAATTACGCCGATTTACTGTTTATCCCGTAAACAGCCGTAATTTTAAACCCGGGAGATAATGAACATCAACTGCTCATGAAATTATCCGAAGCCGTATATTTGATCCACAAAACATCAATAACACATCAAGAGCTGGAAGAAGCAGATGCATTGTTCAACCAAGTTGTAACCGAGTTTGAGGAATTTGGAAACGTGTTAATGGTTTACAATGTACATTTACTGTGGCACATCACAAAATCAGTGCGCGACTATGGACCAGCTTGGGTTTTTGGTGGAGCAATATTCGAATCATGGAACAGAACAATTTCTGAGAATTGTACAAGTCCTAATGATCGTTCTTCGCAAATTATAGATCGATTCCTATTGATGAAGTTTCTGGAAAATGTTCTCCTAGATGAAAATTTACATCCTGATGCGCAAAATTTGATAAACCGATTTATGAAGAAAGCGCGCTGGGACCTTCCTCCTGCCGTGGCTACAGGACGTTTTTTTCAAGGTCTACGAGGTTTGAGAATCTTAATCCCGGAACCTGAAGATCTTCTGCTGATTCAAAATGCAGGTTTTGAAGTGAACCCTGGCTTGCCAATGCATCGTTATAACACAGCCAACATACACGGAGCGACTTATAAAGAGTGGGATGACAAGGAACGGAGATATTGCAATTATTTAGTAAACACCAATACTGGATTTTACATTTGCAAGAAAATAATTCTATTCACTACCGTACTTGGTGTAATAGAGAAAGGCATGATTGGAGTTTTGTTGAGAACAGAAAATCCTATTTTCAACTCCAGCTACATCAGACCGTACATCGTAGAGGAGAATGAACTTCGCTTTATTCATTACAGCAATATTTTGTCACCTGCCATATCCGTAGAATATAATCGGAGATCCATTATTATGCCCCTGGCAAACTGTTGGGAAACGGACTGAGACATTGATACGGTAAGAAAACGTGTAAATGCATATTAAACGATAATTATTAGATTGAAAATATAAAAAGTGGTTTTGAAATGTAACATGAAATGAAATGTAATGTATTTAATTTGTTGTAGGACTACTGCAGGGAAACTGCGAATAAAATTAATTCCTATGAATGACGAAGGACCTCATATCTAGATGATCAATTTTTCACTATTTATTATTAATCCGACAATGGTTCTTTTCACCAACATATTTACAACATAATTTCCAAAGCTTTGAGTACCCTTGGTTTTGTCAACAGAAACTCGAAACAATTTAAATCTCCGGCAATAGTTCTTGAGCCTTTACAATTCTATAGCCAGACGACCACTGTTATTGAAGCCATCAAATTAGTCCAACTCAGATTTCTTTGATCTTATATGATGACAACGACTATCGCTCTTTCTGTGTTTCACTTGATTTGTGTCTCACCTTGGCTGAAAGACGCATTTTTTCCGATTTAAACCTGCTTTACAATGTTGTTAACCTTAACATTAAGTCTCATGCAATAGCAAATCTTGTCAACTGTCACATTCCTAGACTTGTTAGAAATCCGATTTTATTTGATGTTGCGTTTTATATAACTAATCTAGTCAATAACAATAGCATTCAGTGGATACTTCGTTTAGATAAGTGTCACTTCGAAAAACTCTTGTACAAGACAGACTTTTAATAAAATGATCATTTTTAGAAAATCGAAAAAATTTAAGAAACTCCTTTTCGTTGAAATTGTCCATTTTTTAAATGTAATGATCTACTTCAAAATTGTTTTGCAGTATTTACAAACGTTAACTGGCATACTGGTATATTTTCACAGAATAATTTTTCCATTGAATTTGAAAACATTGCATTTCTTCGTAAAAACAAGTCTAAAAAATACATGCTACGATGATAATATCGCATTTGCATTCAAGAAAATTACTCATACTAATTATTCATAATATTTTTGAGGGGACTCGTTTATTAGAATAATGTGAAACTCATTTCCGATAATTCTATGAAATAGGTAAATCTAATTTCCGAGAATTCAGCGAAGTAAAATGTTCCGAGAATGTTCTCGGAATATTCAAGGCAAATATTTTGAATACATTCTGTTTACATTCCTTGTACATTTCAGAAAGCTTTGTTTACGAGTGATTGCTACTGCTGAGGAGAAGTTAATAGAAGTTGTGGTAGCGCAGTTGGTAGAGTCGAAGACTGCTACTTAGTAGACATGAGTTCTAGTCCACTTGCTTAGTATTGTTTTTTTCATAAAAAATATTTCAGAAAAATTTTTTTGGAACAATTTTGGACTACAGGAAGAATAGGGAGAAATTTAACAAACAAAATTTTTAAAACAGTAAAGTAAACATTATATTAATTTGTTTTTTAAACCATTATTATGAACAATCAATAATAGCACTTTTACTCCACTTTCAATCCACAATCATTCGACTTTCTTTCCTTCCACATTCTTTTTTATGTTTCTTCATTCCACGTTCATTCACCTTTCATTCCACCTTCATTCTTCTTTCATTCCATATTCATTCCACATTAATTATAAAAGCTTAATGAATTTCTGATGTTATGCCTAACTTCACGCAGATGTTTGTATTTTTTACGAATGGTATATAAATGAACCCAGAAAATTCAATTAGCAAGTCTACAATATATGTTATATAAGCAAGGGTTATAAACAAGTTATTGTAAACAATTGTTATAAACAATTGTCATAAACCATTGTTATAAACCGTTGTGTAAATTGTACTAAACAATTTGTTATGCAGTATCGTTATAAATAATGTGTTTTCAACAAATTCGTATAAACAATGTGTGGTTAAGACTTTATTATATACAATTGTTATAAACAATTTGTCGTAAACAGTAGAATGGTATAGACATTCTGTAAAATTCTGTAAAACAATATTTTTACCGCGAAAGTCACTTGAAAATACTTGTATGATTACATTTTTTATGAAATAGGTGAATTTTTTAATTCGAAACATTTGTTTAACAACTGTTGTTCACTGTTTGTTGCATTTTCATACTTTTCTGAAGCTTCATTATGTTCTTTGCATTGAAATTGCAATGAAAATGCGTCGGAACCGCGTCGGAACCGCGTCGGGACCGCGTCGGGACCGCGTCGGGACCGCGTCGGGACCGCGTCGGGACCGCGTCGGGACCGCGTCGGGACCGCGTCGGGACCGCGTCGGGACCGCGTCGGGACCGCGTCGGGACCGCGTCGGGACCGCG
>JABFQJ010000027.1:0-16038 GCA_022816905.1 Trimorus sp. ZL-2020 | reverse complement strand
AGAGCTCGGGAGGGGAGTGATGATGGCGTGGATGGGGCGATTGGTGTGCGGCTAAGCAGTGCCGCGGGCGTTGCGGAGGCGCGACGCATCAGTGGCAATATTTGCGATTTTCGCCGAGCGACGTGTCCCCGATTCGAGCGGCACTGCGGCTTCCTTGAACCCCTTTATAGGGGACAGAGATGTACGTAATCCCGCCCATGAAATTCGTTATGCACGATGTAAAGTACATTATTCGGGTTTAATGCGTTCGTTTGGGTGAAAGGCGTTATGCGTTTACGCAGCGGCGAATTGAAAATCGAGGTAGAATGTGCGATTTATTAACTCTGATAGCGGGGGTTATGAGTGTGGTCGTCTAAAAGTATTTCGCCGAAGGAGTACATCAGGGGACGCAGGATTTTCAGCGGACAGTCGTCGCACATCCGAGTAAAAATGTGACCAGTTTTATATAGTTTTGCCAAGGCACAGTGAGAGAAATCATCATGTCATATAAAATGTCATGCCTATAAATTTCTTTAATTTTTATTGAACATTGGAGATCAGAGCCATGATAATAGTAATGTCTTATATTGTCCAAATTTATGATAACTAGTTAAGTAGTAAATAGTTTTACTAGACTTCTTTAATGATTAGCTGCATAGATCCTCTATCTTTCCGGTTACTGCAAAAGACTGCGAATAAATTATAAACTTCAATCTTTCGTTCTTTGATGTTACTTCGTCACACGTCACCTGGTTACCATTTAATTTGCCTATCAAGGTTCTAGGCAGTGAACAGCTAAACTTGACTCTGCCTCTCTGGTAACCAGGCAAAATGTTTAATTGGGTAAGGCCGCTGGTTTTGCGAAAGTCTCCGAGTCCCACGGCGTTTCGACCCAGGACTTTACGATTAATAAGAGGAACGATCGCGCGAATCGGCGCAATGACCCTTGCCAGCGACACTCGGAAATGGTTCTTGGCCTTGGCGCCGAAAGCCGCGCGTTACCAGCGCCGCCCCATTACGACAAATTGTCTCTGCCGGTGTCCTATATTCCCGTGCCTAACCCAAATAATCAATAACATTGCGAGCGAAATTAAACTACCTGGAGCGCGTAGCGAGCGCCGGACCGAGCGTCGCCGTTCCTTTCCACGGACAGAGATAGCGGCGCACCGAAATGGGCAGAAAAACGAAAAGATAAACGGGGGAGAGGGACGCGAACGGGGGGAGGCGAGCGAGTGCCCGTGGCGCAGCGCGACCCATCAATTTCAGCGGGAATATCGTCGATCGCAAGATCAGCCGCGTGCGAACGGCTCGCCCATAGTCAGCGAGCGCCCCTCCCCGCCGAGTATTGAACGAGGAGAGGAAGCCGGAGAAAGAGGAACGCCGAAGGTATGAAAGAGACGCGAGCACGCGGCGAGGGGCGCGGGCGACGAGAACGAGATATATAGATCGATGGATAGATAGCGCATAAAAGGTGGGACGGGGGGCAGGGGAGGCTTCGGCCGGGGGCCGGGGTGGGGGCGCCGCTGCTGGCATAACCAGAGAGACGTGTCGGTTGAGCGCGTAGTCCTCCCTCTCTCGGCTCGCGCGGCCGCCATCTACCCAGCGCTAAAGTTCCCTCTGAAATGCGACGGTAACACCCGCCCCGCCGCGTCTTCTTCGTCTTTGCTCTCTCCGGCAAAGAGGAGTCGTCGTCCGCTGCCCCCTCCCCCCGATCGCGGGCCTTCGAGCTGTACAGATTACAGAACGAGCGAAGTCACGTCACATGGCCCGACAGAGACGGAGGCTCGCTTGGCCGGAGAGAAGCGCGCGACGAGGACAGAAGTGAAGCGAAATGCCGGAGTTTTTGCAAGCCGGTCGGACTCGAGAGATCGCGACTGGATGTCGAAGTAACAGCCTCCGACGCGGGACACGCATGCCTGAGAACGGACACGGAGAACAGGGGAGGACAATAGGAGGAGACGCAGAGGGATCTAGGAAATTTGGCCATGCGAAGGCCGTAAGTGCGGAGGCCTCGAACAGGAACGAAGGAGGAGGGTTGGAGTTGTGGTGACCCATATCTAGCACCTTGTGAAAATATTTGGATGGGTCCAGTCAGAGGGAAATCAACCAAAATACTTGGATGGTTTCAGTCAAAAGAGATCCAGCCTTTCGCTATAAATTAAAACGACACTAAATCACCTGAAGGGGGTGCCGAGGTTTACAATAGAAGTCGCTCCGTAGAATGCCTAATTGTCGCTACTTCAATGTCCGACATCCCGAGCTCGAAAACCTAGAAGAACGAACCAGCCCGTACCTATCTCCGTTCCGAATTCCTTCACGAGTACGAGAGGGCTCTGTCCGAGGCGTCCGGCAACTTGAAAAGTACTGGCAATCGATAATGTCTCGGATTCGCGGACGAGTCGTAACTACGGGGCCTGTTTTCCCTGAAGAGCGTTTTCCACGGCTGACGACGCGAATCTCAGACAACTGCTGCGAAAGTCAATACGTCATTCGCTAGATAAGAGGGAACGCCAGCTAACAGTTTACAATTAAGAGGATGAACGCTAGAGCGGGGTATCTCGCGACGATGAGCAATACCCCGGGGATCCGCGGTAAAAGTACTCGCGTTTTTCTCCCTCCAAGCTTCCCGCGGACTCGAGTAAGTTTCCCGCAGACGTACCATCATACGCCGCGCGCAGAGATAACGGTCTGGCGATGATTCGTCTACCGGAACCGATTCCCTCCAGTTAACAGAGATTAATCTCCCTTTTTGCTCGCGGTCTGTCATCCTCGTGAAAAACTCCCTTAGAGGTCATCACCTCTAAGGGAGTTTTTCATGAGATCCTAAGACTCACCCACGGCACGAAATTGCGCAACTCGAGTAAAATTGTACTCAATTTTCACGTCAATATTACTTGAAATTTCTCTGAATGGACACGAGTAATTCGAAACTATCTCGCAAAGGACGCTCTGGCCACGGAACCTGGCGATCAAACGTAAGCGATCTAGCAATTTTGCACAACCTTGCCACCGGGCTTCCTCTCCTCTCTTCGGGGGCTACCGACATTCGATGACGGCTCGCCAGAATTCGATTTCCCCCAGAAGATCGGAAGCCTCGAGATACCAACAAACGATATCGACCGCTGTAACGCCGAGCAGCCGGACTCACACGCAGCCGATTCGTCCCAGCTCGATTTTGACATGGCGCTGTACGCGGTCGCAATAATATTTGACCCTACGCTTACACGTCGCTCGATACCGGAGGCGCACAAAGCTCCTCGGGCTTTTATCTAACACGACTCGCGTTTACCTGTCTCGTTGCGCAATCCCGTCCGTGCCGAGTGTCGAGGTAGCGCCTTGAAATTCGAGACCGCCGTAACCGGGTTTTGTTGCGCGCAACACAACACGACGCCACGAATACAACCGCTCGGGCATGCGCCAATTTCGTGTGCGGCGTATTGTGCCCGCCACGCTCTAACGTTATTACTTTGATTCATCTACGAAATTCCGAGCGAGAAATAACAATGACGAGGCGACTGCGATCGATCCCGACAGTCCCCCTCGTGAAAAAGAGCCGAGTTCCGCGAGCAAGGAAATAAAACCAACGCGCCGGGAATTCCTAATTCACGAGGCTCCGGCGCTTCTGCCATTGTCGCTGTTATTCTCGCTCGGACGTTTCGTCAACTGTTTTCCGTCGTCTCGCCAATTCTTCGAGAGGCTGCTTGGCCAATGCTTGGTTGCTTTTAAGACTAATATGTTGTCAACATGAATAAAATGCCTATTACTGGCCCAGTACTGGCTCCCGTCGGTTGATTTGTTGGCTAATCGTTGGGATGAAACTCGACAAGGCGGTGACAATCCTGCCAAGATTCGGACTACTGGGACCCTATTCTTGAACTGGCTTGCGATTGCGAGCCACAAACTCCTTAATAAGGAGACAAACGTGTCCGGGTGAATCCTTTAGGAAATGCCTGTGAGTCCCCTGTGAGTGCTGTGATGTGTCTGTGAGTCCCCTGAGAATTACCTAAAAGTAAACATTCAGAAGGAATTCATCATTTTTTACTTGCGATACGCCTTAACAATTTCAAAAATAATCAGACGTCGTCATCGACTTTTGATAACTCTTAAACTTTTTTAGTATCTAAAAAGTAGTAATTTATGCACTTAGAGCTGTCACGCGGTGGGAAGGGTCACGCCAAAAGTTACATCTCCGTGTGATTCCGCAGCAGTTAAAAAAAAGAGGGGCTTGATAGCAGGACCTAAAGACCTAAATTAGCCGAAGACGGCTAATACCAGTTTATCCCAGACGGACAAGACACAGGAAATTGGCAGTCAGTCTGCTTTTCGCGGCGGGATTTCAGTGTTTGGCGGTGCGTGAAGGGGTGCGTCGTCACTCGCAAAACGAGGGGCGACACTAAGGGGCACGATTGGGTAGGTTTCGAGGTGGCAGGGTAGCAAACATGGCAAAACGGGGGTCAAAACACGACTGGGCAACGGGAATAGCGGTTCCTGCCAGGGGCGAGGGGAAGGGCGCGTTCTGCGTCCTTGATGGCAGAGGTCGGGGAGACCTTACCCATAAGCCAAGCGAGTGTTGGCGGCTCAAAATAGCGGATCAAGGGATCATGGTCACAGTGTAAAATTATCACCAACAAGAATTATGTTTATGTCACGTTCCAATTTTTTTAATAATTCAATAACGACTTTGGATAATTTTTCGATAACTTAAAACAGTGAATAACCTTCATTATTCGTCGTAAACATTTTATTGATCGTTTTGGTTCTTACGAGATAAAGACGTCGATCCAGAGTTATTAAAAACTGTTACATAATTACAATTACATAGTAACAATTACTGCCCATGTCTTTATTATTGAGACTTTTAAATGTTTTGTGAAATAAGAAACATTTACAATACTCTGATTAGATTCATTCACTTATTTTATTGTATATTTCCATATTTTTTTATTTTATTTAAAATATTAAATTTTTTAATGCTGCAAAACGAAAAACGAAACGGTCACTAATTGGGAAATATTGCCTGCTTAGTGGTCATTAATTGGGACATTCATCTTATTCGTGAATTCAGTTTCAAATTTTTCTATTCATTTGTATTCAACATTTTTTGCAAGGATTTTGTGGCTACTTTATTAATTAATTAATTTAATTATTTAATTATTATTAATTTATTTTTAAATAAATTTATTTATAAATAATTTAATTATTATTAATTAATCCCAATATAGAGTTCTTCTATAACTCACATTGTTTGATAATTTGTAATAATTTAATACATATTATCAGATAATTTGGTTATAGTCTACTCAAAAAAAAAAGAACCTCCACATTATGTAAAAAATATATCTACCCTACATTCCTCATCCTCTTACATCCTTCTACAATTCCATAACTATAAATAAAATAAAACTATTTCATCTTTATAACGGATTTGGAAAGTAGTACGATATAGGTTTTCCATATTATTCGCAGCTTTGTCGAGGCGTGGAGGCTTAAGTTTATATTTAACATAAGACTTTTTAGTCATATATTCAATATAAATGAACTAATGCGAATATTTCAGTAATATCAATAGTCATTGTGCAAAGAGCTTAGGGTTGTAAGGAAAAAATTTATCTTAAACCGCAATACAAAAATTAATCCAAGTAAGAATCTGATCAAACACAGGTCCTAAATAAACAGATGAGACAATCAAGTAAAAATATGATTTGTCAATGAAAATGTACGGCTAATGATTCTATATTATTCTAGGTTGATATTGGTATATACAATTGTTTCAATCATTGCAGTTATTTATGTATATGAATGTCAATTTGAAGATAGTCGATAACTATTCCCCTGTCGATAATCGGTGCACCTACCTTAAAGAATTTGATTTTTCGGTGATCTCGGTTGCACCTCGAGAACGCGGGCGAACCAGGGTATCCGGCGTCCAGTGGGTCTTGACGCGAGAGAGAGAGCAAAACCAATATATTCGAGTTATGGCGCGGGCGCGATAGTTCAACAGAACGATCCGCGTCAGATAAAATTTTCGATATTGCGGTAGCCGAAAACCAGAAAGTCAAATTGCATCTTGAGCGTACGTGCATATCGAAAAATACGAGCCGGCCACGGCAATAACGAATCTTAATCACTGGAAATTGGGAATAATTTGGAATCAAAACAACGAGAAATAGAATAAGACAAGGTTTTATTACAGAGACAAAATTATCGGAAAGAAATGTATGATTTCCAAAAATTGACATTTCGCATACGCGAACAGTCGTTACAATAGTGGTAGTGGTATTAATTAAAATTCCGTAAGTTTGAGGTTATCAAAACAAAAAAGTCAATGGATGTAGCACTGCCCATTCTTTCTTTTCTCTTTCTCTCTGTTTCTCAGCATTAATATGCTTCTTCCGCACATATGTTAGGAACTGAAGTAGAGGTAGGACGGGGAACAGGGAAAACAGAAAATGAAACTGGAACAAAAAAAACAGAATATGTAATTAGAAAACAAATGAATATAAAGTATACAAATTATTGTATAGTTACAGTATATTGTGCAACTAGGAAAGAAATTGAATGATTTTCGATTAGCAGATTAGAAACAACTCCTTGGTGATCATCAACTCCCTCCCAAGTTAAGGTGAAATGGCAAGTCTGCTACCACGGAGTTAGGGTGTTTCTAATTTTTACGAATAATATAAAGGTAATCTAATTGAAAATGGTTTTAAAACATTCTCTGAGTGTGGAAGAACTGTCAAAAAGAAAAGCCTGTGGTACTCTTATTTTGTTTATTAATGTACCGCGTTTGTTTTCCCACTTCGAAAACGCGGTATATTGGTTAGAAAAAAATTATATTTATTGACTAAAATATTCTCCCAGAGTGAGAAAATGTATTGATTTCGTTTTAACTTAAAATCTAATATTTTCACAATGTAATGAAGAATTTGATATAAAAAATAGTCGAAAGATAGTCCAAAACACGCGAATTTTACGCAGAATCTCGCTATGGTCAGCAAATCAACATCTAATCACTGCTTTTTGTTTAATTAACGAAAAATCGCTTTCCCTCCATACCGCGAATTCAAACTTGCTTTTCGCGTTCAACATAACCTTAAAGGTGCGTTTTCGTTTGCTCTCTTATGACGATCTTTGGTTAATATTTGAATATGAACAATCTGATTGGTTGATATTTGAATATGAAAACGCACCTTTAATCCGGGAGTGGGCGCGCATTCTCTTGTGTTTTCGTTTACTTTCCGTTTGTTTTCATTCGAGTTTCTTTTTCTCTCGATCGAAAACACCATACCGCGACCACTCCCGAATTAATATTTATTTTAAACTCCAAACTTTTAACTTCAATTTTACAACTTTAAACTTCAATTTTACAACATAAACGGTAAATTGTCAAATTTGAAAAGTCTAACTTTTATCTTCAACTTTACAAAATTAATCTGCAACATTCAATCTTCAAACTTCGCTTTCAAACTCTTAATTTTCAACTTTCAACTTCAAATATTTCACTTCAATCATACAAATATTAACTTTATACATTAAACTTAAATAATTAAAAAAGTTTTTAAGTGTTCATGAAAAATTTATGAAATGTGAAAGATTGATTTCATCAATGACTTGAATGAAAACATTATTTGATTTAAATCACGATTTAAATAAGTGATTTAAATCAACGAAACCCTACTGAAAGGTCTGTTACAAAAAATCCATTTCCTGTACTTCCACACTAGAGAAACAGATTCATCGGGGTCTAGTTTTGAGACTACTTAAACATCTTTGATGTTTAAGGAGAGGGAGGGGATGAAATTAGCACAGTTTTTAGAGACATTGAGCGAGCGTGTTGTGATGAAAAGCGATATGACAGTGCAAGCGTCTACTGAATATAGAAAATGTACTGGGCTATTAGGGACATAGCTTTTAATACTATTCTGGAATCAGCGATTGCATTATTACTAGGGTTCCGGAAAATTATGATTTTATTACATACACATAGTTGACGGCATCTGCTAAATTCTGCAAGACATTCCACAGTTTCATTATCGGATTCATCGGCAAATTCCGGTGAGCACAAATCATCAGATCTTGGTTGTGGACCTGGGCTACCTAGACTTGTTGCTGCTTCATTACAACTAGCTGCAGTAGTTGATTCTTCAACTGAACTGACTGTGTCTGCAGCTTCTTGAACGGAACAAGTCACTGTTTCGGCAGAACACGCAGCGTCATCCGAATCATAACTCGGTTGACTAACCTGCAAGTATTCGTTATTTTTACTTAAGAGGATGTCAAACGCCCTGTTATCGACATTACAGATTTCTCGAAATATGAAAGAATAATCGATTCTTTACTAGTTAAATGGAGTAATAACCATTGATTCATTTTTTACACGTTTTTATCAACAAAAACTGATTGTTTATACCCTTTTGGAACCATGAAATATAAACAAAATCGTAATTCCAAAACTACGCCGAAATTGTTTGACAAAAATTATTTTTCAAATATCCAATACATTTTCCCATAATCACAGAATGGTTCTTACTACCCTGGCGGAACGCGTCAGGACCGTGTCGAGACCGCGTCGGGACCGTATTCGATCCCGACACGGTCCCGACGCGGTCCCGACATGTTGGATGGCCCGGATTCGGTCCCGACACGGTCCCGACTCAGTCTCGACGCTTTTTTCAAATCATTTCAATCTTAAAAACATTGCAAAAATTCGAAAATTTTCGAAAAATTTGGAAAAATTTGGAAATTTTTGAAAATTCTGATAATTTTGAAATTTTTGAAAATTATGAAAAATGTGAAATTTTGAAAATTTTTTAAATTTGATATATTTTGATAGTTTAAATTTTTTTTAATTATGTAAATTTACAAAATGTTGAACATTAAAAAAATTTTCAAAAATTGGAAAATTTGAAAATTTGAAAATTTGAAAATTTGAAAATTTGAAAATTTGAAAATTTTGGCAATTTTTCAAATTTTTGAATTTTTGAAAATTTTGCAATTTTTAAAATTTTGCAATTTTTAAAATTTAGCAATATATGAAAATTTTGCAATATTTGAAAATTTTGCAATTTTTGAAAATTTTGCAATTTTAGCATATTTGGCAATTTTTGAATATTTGGCAATTTTTTAAAAATGTGTAAAATTTTTTAAAATTGTAAATTTTTTGAAAATTGTGAAATTTTTGAAAATTGAAAATTTTGCAATTGTTGAAAATAGTGAATTTTTTGAAAATGTGTAAAATTTTTGAAAATTGCAAATTTTTTGAAAATGTGTTAAATTTTTGAAAATTGTGAAATTTTTTGAAAATTGCGAAATTTTTTGAAAATTGTGAATTTTTTGAAAATTGAAAATTTTGCAATTTTTGAAAATTGAAAATTTTTTAAAAATAGAGAAATTTTTAAATATATTAAAATCTCTAAAATTTTTGAAAATTGTGAATTGTTTTACAAAATGTAAAATTTTTGAAAATTGTAAATTTTTTTAAAAATTGTGAAATTTTTTGAAAATTGTGAAATTGTTTGAAAATTGTGAAATTTTTGCAATTTGCGAAATGTTTGAAAATAGTGAAATTTCTAAAAATTGTGAATTTTTAAAAATATTTAAAAATTGAAATTTTTTGAAAATTGGAAAATTTTTAAAAATTGAAATTTTATGAAATTTGGAAAATTTTTTGAAAATTGACAATTTTGCAATTTTTACAGTTTTGCAATTTTGACAATTTTGCAATTTTTGAAAATCT
Source organism: Trimorus sp. ZL-2020 (assembly GCA_022816905.1). NCBI lineage: Eukaryota > Metazoa > Arthropoda > Insecta > Hymenoptera > Scelionidae > Trimorus > Trimorus sp. ZL-2020. The sequence goes on along the minus strand of JABFQJ010000027.1, from coordinate 6,323 downwards.
CGCCATTTTCGAAAATTGTTTTAATTTTCGAAAATTTTGAATTCTTTAAATTGTACAATTTTTAAAAATTGTGAATTTTAAAAAATAGACTGTAAAAAATACAGTCGAGACTGTAATATTTACAGTCTAGACTATATAGTCACCCAGTTAACTAGATTGTCCCAGAATGGGTCAATAACAGTCCAATAATGGGCCAATAACAGTCCATCTGACATATTTTTTTCTAAATTAATAACGATACGCCGCTTTTCGCGCCAAACCGTCAATTTTATCTTGCTTCTCGCGTTGAACATCGCCTTAACTACACTTTGTTTACACAAGATTGCGTCACTGAAATACGTTTTGCTTCCGTCACAGATATAATATTACTTAGCGAAACAATTTGTAGAACATAATAACTTACATGTTTTTTTTTAATTATTAATCGATTTTGATCTGCAAACCGTCGAGCAGTTCGCTCTGGAACGTGTAATCCAGGTTTATCTGGATGTAAATATTGTTTGTATCCGCTAGAGCGATCACTCATTTCGATTTCTTCGGCAAATGAATTTAGTGTATCTGAAAAAAAAATTAATATAATAATATGCAAGAAAGCCGAAATATTTTTCAACCAATAAAAAAATGCATATTTTGTATAATTTGTTATGAAAAAAAATTGTTGCAAACATTATGAATCTTGGAGGCCAAAACTTTGAAAAAAAATCCAGCTTTCCTGACTTTAACAATTAATAGTAAAATATATCAAGTTAATTAAAATCAGATTTAAATTTTATCAAATTGCGTTGCAATCTAAAATAATGAAAATCAAAAGGAGTAAGAACAAATGTAATGTAATAGAAACTCTATTTGTGACTGATACCAAAGTAAAATAATGCAAATAACAATTAGCACTTTTTTGTATTTGTTAGTTTCTAACTATTCGATAGACTAAATTTTTTCCTGGCTACTAAATTAAATTGTCTAACATTTCCCGCTTTTTTATGTTTTAGTAAGCTGTGATATAAAAAAAACTTTTAAAGAAGTATACAAATTATATAAAGAAGATGATAATTATTTAATAATAAAATAAGAAAAAAAAGAAAAAACAATTTTAAATACAAAAATAATAAAAAACACCCTGCAATATATTTTAGAAATTTTTTTCGTGGTTATAAAAAAAGTTATAAACTTGACTTTTTTCCAGTATACTAATCCCCATTATGTTGTATCTGTGATATTATAGAAATTTCACCATGTTTATATTTTACAAATTTTTAATCTAAATTTGTCAGATAAAATATTTTTGTTTTGTTAACATAATTTTTTTAACATATTTCGAAAACAATTGTTTTTTTTTTTTTTGGTTAAATAATTGTATATGTCATAATTTATTTTATATTGAAATATGATTCGCATAAATTGCAAAAAAAATCAATAACAAATCTCTAAAAAATAGTTTTATAATCAGACAATCCTACATTTTCAAATCGCGATAAAACTAAACCACCTTCCCGTATTCACTTCACTTATCCCGATGAAAAATCGAAATTCACCGCATTTTTCTTTGTTGCCTCCGGAGACCAAACGGCCAAGACAATTACCTTTCAATCGACTGAATTTCCAGACTTGATCTCCTAGTGCTCGTCGGTCACTCAGCAGGAGTCACAAACGACGCAGCTTAACTTCCTCGCGTTCACTGGGTAAACAATTGGTGCTACAATTAACTTAGAACGCTTTGAATAAAGTAGCGACGGTTGAAACGACACAGCACACGAAGTCCGCGGTAGTTCGCGCGCGCCCGTTCTCAAATTGGTGGCGCTGTGATCGCACGTTCAAGCTGAAGGTGGATTGATAACACGATCGCGTATTTTCACCTCTGATGCGTCTTTCGCGCCAAAGCTTTCCTTCGCGTCAGTGTTTCTTGGTATTAGTACGGAACGGATAGTGTTGTTGATAAACAGTTGTACTGTAAATATGCCGAAGTCAAAACAAGAGAAAGTATGTTATGCATTAATAAGATACTTTAACGGCGATTTCGAAGCCACAGTGCCGATTGCCTGGATAAAGAAATTTCAGCCCAAACATAAAAATGATTACGATCCATATAAATTGTATCAAATCAAAAGAGGCAATGAAAACTCCAAATACACTACTGGAAATATTTTAATGCTCGCAGGTTAGTAGATTTATCATTTGATGTGTTACAGTTTTATTGTTATTGTTTTTGTTTTAAAATGTGGACAAACGCTGTTTTAAGTTTTTCAAGTAGTAAACAAAGGGTTATGAAATTCGTACAAAAATTCGAAGTAACAATAAATTATTTGCAGTTTTGTGATAATTTTGCTTATGAATATTGAATAGTTTTTTCATCTTTTTTTTGTTGTATTTATTTATAAATGATTTTGCAATTTATGAATAAAAGTGTTTTCTTAGACTTATTTTCCCATTTGTAAACTTTTTTTTCTGTTTTTATAATATTATGCAAAATTTAATAATTTCTTGATTGTAACGTTCCAAAATTTATTTTTTATATTTTTATTTTATGAATTTTAACTCAATTAAAAAAATTTAACCAACTTTACCTGAAAATGTATTAAAAATTATCAAACTCATTCGCAATTTGTTCACAATTTGTGTAAACAAATAATAAAATCATTGTTTAAAGTCTTGCGAATTCGGTACAAATTTTTGATTGCATTTTTCAACCGTTTATTGACAATTTATTTAATTCTTTTAGACATTTGAAAAAAACTGCGTTAAAAATGTACACTTTTATAGTAAATATATTTACATTTTCAGAGAAAATTGACGAAATTTTTGAAAGAAAAAATGTTGGTCCGCGTTTGAAATATCCTGCAAAAAAATTTTTGAAGGATGCATCAGTCAGCAGCACTGGTTCGACCCAACAACATGACAACTCTAGCACCGAATCAGACTCTACCGTCGACATGGTCGAAGATGACAGCAATAATGACATCCGTGATGTCACAACATCTGATGACGATGTTGAAGTTGTAAGTCATGTTAAGTTGAGATAATTGGAATGATTTTGATTCAGAGAATATTTTTTCCGGAGTAGACTTACGAAACATTATTATTGAATCCTTTGAATAACAATTGTTTTTTTTTTAATTAGGAAAACAATTTTTACACTGCATTAAATTGTTTTTTAGTTTTGTCGGTGTTAAGAAGAAAAACTTGTTATTGTTAATTTTGTAAGTTTTAATTAATTTTATTTTTGTTACTTTGTTTTGTTTTTTTTTTCGTTACATTTTTATAGTTTAAATTATTTATTTTTCAAATTCGCATAATAAAATTCAAAATCTCTCAAAGACGGGACATATATTTTTCAGAAAATGTCAAGGAATTGGATTAGAATTAGAATATTTAGAAAATAGAATTAACAGATATTAAATCAATAAAACAAGTACTATTTGTGAATACTAATTAAAAATTCAAAGTTAAGCGTTGGGAAATGTAACTTATAAGTTTAAAGATTGTAGTTTGGCCGTTATTTATATTTTTTAAATTGAAAGTTTGATGATCAACATATGAATCGACAGCAAATAAATTCTTATTCATTTTTTATTTAGATTCTTATTATAAACCTTAAGTAAATAACCAACTAAAACTGAAATCTATATTTGAGATCCTATGCAAAACCTTAAGAAACCCTGACAAACATGAAACGTGGAATCCACGAGGATTCTAAGTACATGCATATTTAAACGGGGCTTTGATGTGAATTCAACGTGCATTCCATTTAGGTTGTTAGGGAGTTAGGTTGTTAGTCTATTAGACAAATCTTAGATACAATTTTTTTATCAATTACATATACTCGGAGAAAACTGTTTGGTTGTGTCAATCAAAATTTGGTTACCACAACTACCCTTTGGTTAATAGGGTCTTTCACGAACAATTTCTAGTTGCCTTTTTTCATCTCAAAAGTTTATTTACATTCTGGAAACATTATTTCGAAACTTAAATCATTTCAATTGATTTCTTAACGGTTTAATTTATTGTCAAAACGTACGGTAAAATTAAAAACCCCGCTCAGATTTGATGTCACTACGCATGTTTCCAATGCAATAATTGAATTCAATTAATTCAACACAAGTTGTTCATGACCAAACGACTCGATTTTTACCTTCTTAATTGTTCTGAAAATGAAACTAAAAAAATCTGGGAAAAATGGCTAATTATTGGCGTATTCAAGCGGGAACAACTGGCCGAGTTAATAAAGGACAGACAATTCAAGTTACATAAGTGCGTTCTTTATCAACTCGGCGAGTTGTTCCCGCTTGAATACGCCAGTAGTTTCGCATAAAATGGATAATGCCATCTGATTGTTTTCTTTTTTCCCATATCCAATCTTTATATCAATAATTTGCTTTTCGTTCTTCCTTCGATTTGGTTTATTTCGGCCTTAAGCCTAATCCACAGCGATTCAGTTCTATTGACCAAGTATTTCAGTGCATTGCTATCGACCACAATAATGCGATTACAAAAATTTGTTTTTATCTAAATAATGTTTATCAATGTAAATTTATGTCAGAGTCGCCTAAAATAACGGAATAAACCATAGTTTTCATTTAGTTTATAACTCGTAAATATCGAATTATTGATTCGAAAAATTATCTGTCTTCGCTCTATTGCTAATTTTTACCAGTGGCGGGAACTTTTCACGGCGCTGCGAGCGATGTTAAAGTTAGGTTGGCATTTTCAGTTGGCATCAGAAAAAGTAATTTTCACCTGTATAACTGGATTTCGGAATCTTCGCAGTTAATCGAAGTGGGAAAAAAATTCGCGACCATCCACAAACAAAGCAGGTCATTTCATAATTACATTTTAACAAACTTTTAATTTAAATTTTTATTTTCCTTCAAAACTAATTCCCGGCAATGTTTCTTTTTTTTTGAGGTTATAATTTGTTTCTTTAGATTTTACCAGTTTATATTTATAAAATTGAAACAATAATAAAACTAAATTCAAATTAAATTCACCTAATAAAAATAAAAATAAAATTGAATTACCCTTTTTCAGGTTTTGACGTGAAATATGGACACTGATTCCCCCAAAAATAACGATACCCCCAAAAATGACGATACGCCCCAAAATGACGATACCCCCAAAAATAACGACACCGGTTCTGAAGGTCAGTACTCATTTTACGCTTATCCTTGCAAAAAATATTTGGTAAAAACGAATAGAAATTAATTGATTATTGAGTAATGAATATCTCATTGAAAAATTTTAAAATTCATATTTTGCATTTCAATTCTATTCCATTCCGTCCTATATTTTTCCGTTCAATATTTTATCAATGTTTCCCATGACCTATTTTGAATTTTTTAAACAAAATTCGTTCACATTCAATTCCTAAATCTGGATTCAATGCGACAAAATAAATTATTTTCTATTAGTTTCAATTCCAATTTGACTGACATTTGGAAAAATGTTGTTTGAATTCCTGAATTGAAATTCAGGCAGTATTCAAAAAAGAAAAATGAATTACTCTGACTTCTAATGTATTTTGAAATTGGCTAAAATATTCTGAAATGGCTAAAAATCCATTTCTTTACTATTCATTTCTATCCACAATTTTTTGCAGGGATGAGATTTTTCTCTGGGGTCAATTTGACCCCAGTCTGCGATTTTAGGGTTAATAACAATTTATTTATTTTTTATTTATTCATTTATTTATGTATTTATTTATTTATTTATTTCAGACATAGACATGAGTTATTCAGAAGAGGACCGTTCCTTTTTGGAGCTACATGATGAACCAACTGATCAAGATTTTTTTGAATCAATTTCCTATAATCCAATGGAACATTGCTCCCCGAAATATTTATTCCACGAAACCTCCCTTTACGACCATACTGTGTAAGTATTTTCAGTCAATTACCCAGTGAACCAAATTGTATAAAAATTGACCAATAATTGCCTAAGGTAATCCATTTGTCCATTATTGGCCAATCATTGGGCAATATAATCCAATGTCTGTCCAATCATTGCCCAATTTCAGTGAACCCAATATTTGGTTCACTGGGCAGTTTAAATGGTAACTTATCAAGACATTAACCTGATTACTTTTTTCAGAGAAATTATTGGAAGAGTGGATGACATTGACGGCCCGATTGTAGTAAACACAAGACACAAGTAACAATTAAACTAACAAAAAATAATGCGAAAAAAAGCAACTACAAAACTACAAATCTCTATGCACCATCTGCAGAAACGTGGAAACTATCTACCCTGTTAAGGTCGTATCGAACGCGAAATTACCGACATTACAGATATTTCAAAATGCAGCTAAATAACACACCAAATCAACATTTCAA
>JABFQJ010000026.1:0-16119 GCA_022816905.1 Trimorus sp. ZL-2020 | reverse complement strand
ATGAGGCAGCAGCCGAACATGACTGTTATTTCGGCATTCGTTTCACCAATGAGCAATCTTAACCGTTCAACCAGTTCATTTGGATTATTCCAGGGGATGTAATCTATCTGCTTTTTATCCTTTGAAATCGTCATTACACGACGAAGGAAAGGAGGACAATCAAAGAAATGTTTGGCAAATTTTTCTGAAAATGATTACTGAGTCGATTCATTGCATAAATAACTCTTGAATCTCTATACAACAGGATACAGGGCGCTGTATCGTGTTTATACAGCACTTTTCCAAATTTTGGAGTTGCGCCACTTTCGTTGAACCCGTAATAATTAATGTCTACAGTTGATCCAAAATCCTATTTAGGAGGATAGGGCTCGTTGTAGGTTCTAGAATATCCAAAAAATTGTGTACAACCCGTTCGGCCGGATATCGTCACCGTAAAATCAGTGAAAGAGTGAAAGAAAGTAAAGAAAGATGCACGGAAAGATGCAAGAAAAAAAGGTGGCCTTGTTTTCGTGTGGCAGGTAAATTTCTTTCTACCGTAAATTATACCCGTTTTATGTCAATTTTAAATAGAATAGGTAAACATTTATTTGATATATGAACATTTATTTCTGTATAAAATAGGAAGGTCTTTTTCTCAATGTTCTTAGTTACAAATTCTTACCCAACTTTACAAACGTAATCGTAGAAATAGTTTATGTAATGTAAAAACGACGATTTATGTTTTAAAATGATTAAACTTTATAATGATAGCAAAAGGTATTTACAATTGATTAGAACAATAATAACAATGTATTTCGCACCTTAAAACTAGTCTTTTGTACATGAATCAATTATTTGGCTAATATAACAGTCTTGATTCATCTTTAATAATAAACACTGTCCCTTAATTTCACCGGAGTCGCAGTATCTTAGCCTGAACTTATTTGGATCACATTTATTTAAATGTCGGATTTCCAAATTATTTGTTTGAATAATTGGTTGTTTCGCAACAGCAATTGCGCTGTAAAATATAATGATTTTTTTTGTGCGCTGGCTACTCTGGAAATCTTCATACAAACAAATATTGCTTATAATACCTTGCCTATTATCACGTGTAATAATTATGGAGTCATTGGTCAATCCGTTAACATTATAATTTTTTACGGTATATCTGACAGATTGTACAATTATTTTGTCAAATCGTTTGCATTGCAGTGGTCTTCCAAAACACTTTACTTCTTCCTGATTTAACTGATAGTTCCGTCCTGATCCTAATAAAGTGTGACGTCCAATTTGATGAACGTATTTATTTCTTCGCACATTTAAATAATTTCGAAAATCTACAGTACGTCTACTCGTAGAAAACTTATTTGAAATGGATGTTAATGAATTAAAAATGTTGTACTTTCGCGATAAGTCTAATACTAGACGGTAGGGACTTTGTTTTAATTTTAAAATCAATCGATTTGCATCTTCAAAATAGAAACAATTAATGGCCCACAAAGGTCCCCAATTTCTGACACTATCCGTTAAATGTAATAATAGGTGTAGATTGTAAGTCATTTCCGATTTTCCAAAATAATCTTGATATTGAACAACAAATAGTACCAATGATCTTTCCGCGCTTATTAACATTTCTTCCGATATTGAAGTTTGCATTAATGTATAAACAGCGAATACAAGTAATGCTAAATGATGCAAATATTTTTGCGAAACAACATCTTTTAAGACTGGTAAACAATAATAAATTAGCCACGTTCTCCATTCCGAAGCTTTCCAATGGGCTCGTTCGCTCAAACTTCGAGGAGACCGAGTAATAATTTTTGGATTTCGAATTGCTTGTAGACGTGTATTTACAGTGTGAAAATTCTCCTTGCCGCCAATATATCGGGTTACGAGTAGATTAGTGTAACGTTTAATAACGCCAAGAAGTATGGAATGCATGTAATCAGGAACCATACCGTTGGCCAAATCAAAAAATTTCAGATTGATCAAAGCACTGATTCCCCTTACACCTTTAAACGAATCCCCAGTTTGCTCTGCCATTATCATACCTTGGCGTATGGATTCATTTGAACGTGTTGGAGGTGCAGTTTCGGTAACAGTAAACCTTCGATATCCGTTTACAGGTTCAGTTGGGTGTTCACAAAATGTGCAACCAAAAATACCGCAATATTTTTTCATGTTGAGCAATTCATGACGTGCTGCAGAATCTACACATGAGCATATGGGAAAAGCTTTCGTGACCATTTGTGTGCCATTATTGTTCCATACAATTCCGTCGGTCGACAATTTATTGGCAATATCTACAAATGGTTGTAAAAACAAATTCATGTCAGGTTCTTGTTTATCAACCCACAATCCTAATAAGAACATATGTTTTTTTCGAAGTGCAGGTGGTAATTCATTACACATTCCATATATAGGCCAAATACTTGTTGTAGCAGAATTTGTTGCTTGACAACCATCTGTATTAAATGTGTATGAAATGTTCCACGGGTTTCCCAATTGCTGATCATCGTCTGACATTTTTTTATACATGTAGCCATCGTAAATGTCTTCTATAGCGTCGTTATCCAATTTTTCTCTTTGGAAGCGATAACTTAAGGTTTCATTGACTTCTGGATTTTCCAAAAGTACGCTTAATTGGCTTTCAACATCAAACATAATAAAATAAGACAATTTTCGTTTATCGTATTTTTGACTGCATAATTCACATGTCATACTTTTTATCGATTCACCGTTGTTAATAATCGATAAATAATGTTTACATGATGGACAGTAAACGTGATAAGTGTAATTATTGGCAAATGATAAATGTTTCATAAGCTTGTACTTTGAAGATGGCACAACATTTTTGTCGAACAGTTTGTTGATCATCTCCAATATAGACACCATGGCCACCCATGATAGAGAAAAACGTTTTCCCAATTCTAGCACCATAAGTAATGCATCGCCGATTGTCGCTGTAGTACAGTCACATAACGTTCGCATATATGGATCATTATTCAAAACATTACCAGGAACCTGAAAAATGGAATAAAATAGTTTTAATGTTGTATCCCCTTTCAGTGACAGTTGACAGACATTGCGGATTTTAATAAGAGAACTAAAAAAATATGATTGAAAATGAAGAAAAAAGTATGATTTTCATGATTGGTATTGGGATTAAAAATTCGAGACAAGGGGAATTATATTTACAAAATAATCATAGACAAGAAGGTAAGACATCAAACATGAAAAAATTAAGTCACTGCAATTTCAATATAGGCAATAATAATACAAGACCGATTGTAAAACTAAATGCTTATAGTACAAGCTACGAAAAAGTGTTACAAGATGTTACAAAAAATTAAAAAAAAGAAAAGATGTGGAATCAAATGCAAAAGTTGACAATATGTTCACGAAAAAAGAGGATGTCTCATTTTGAGGCATTGAACTTCAACTTCATCTCATAATCTGGTTAAACAATTTTTTATAGTCGCTTTTCGTTTCTATTGTTCCAAGGTGTTTACAAATTAAACATTTATGGCGATTCTTTAAGTCTAAAGTCCCGCACTTGATGTCTTCTAGATTTACAAGATTATTTTGACATATTTTAAATTTTAATCCAAAAATGATAATTGGAGAATACATTCCATGAAAAATATATTTAACTTTAATACCTTATTGCGATCTGACAAACCATAAACGCTTTTTCGAAAAGTGAACAAAACGCGTACAATTTCTCAGATTCCAAGAATTTATAATAGTTAAATATTATTTAAGATATGTATTCTACAACCCTTAGGAAACGTCTAGAATACGTGAAATTGACGTTTTATGAAGTTTATTTTCATTATTAAAGAATCGCTGGGTTATAATTAATAGTATATTAGTTTACTAGTGGGAGAAATCATGCGTGATTGGCCACTCGCTTCGCTCGTGATCAATCACACACTCGTGGGAGAAACGCCGATTTCTCCCACGAGTAAAGTACGCTGTTTTTTCTTACAAGGGTGAGAGAAATGCCGTTTTCACCCACGCTCAGCAGTGGGAGAAACGCAAGTTTCTCCCACTCAGTGGGAGAAAACGGTATTTCTCCCGCACGTGTAAGAAAAAAATTATAACAGCAAACAATTTCTGAATAATAATAAATAAAAATGCACTAACCATGTTACTTATGACTTGAAAACACCTTAATTTTGCAATGTACATGAACAAAGTGATGGGAATAAAAAAGGAAAAAACGAAATATTATTAGTAATTAGACAACGATAACCAGATAAAGCTAAAAGTATTTGATTAAATACATATACTGTGGGAATAAAATTAGGTTTTAGGTAGCTTCACAAAATAAAATTACTTTCCCAAATAACAACGTAATATATCATATAGACACAGGAGAAAATTCGTAAGATATTTACTCAATACATAAAATTCGCAAGCACCCGCGCGGAAAAAGTAGGCTGGCAAAAAAAAAATGGCGCGACGACAGGATAATGATCGCGAGTCAGACTCTTGCCAAACTTTTGCCATCCGTCTAATAAAGTATTACAACAATTTGAAACGAACTTCACCTCGTGCATTTCATCTTCTTCGTTGACATTGTTTTCCTCTTCGTCACTATTTTCCTGTTCGCTATTATCAGTTTCTTTTTCATCATTTACCTGGTTGAAATTGTTTACACGTCCTTCAATATCACTCATCTCATCATCTTCATAATTAAATTCATCATTGTCGTAGTTCGTGTTATTATAAAAATCAATTTCTTCTTCACTATCAATTGTGAAATCCTGAAAATTTTCACATAAAATCTAACAAATGCATTATTATTTATAGTATTAATTACCCAGTAAATACTTCGCGTAGCCCAGAGTCTGTTGTCAGTGCAACGTTTGAAGTCTCTAACTTCATTTGTCACAGATTTCGAAACGTCGAGTGAAAGCTTACTCACCTCATAATTTTCTTGTTCAATATCTGAGCTTCTACTCCTTGTTTCAGAAACTTCATCCGGCTCAGACATTATCTGAAATGAGTATTCATTAATACCGTTTAAGGGTGAAATTCTACACTGCTAAAAAAATCGAGCCACTTTGTCAAAGCAAAAAAAACCTAGTTTTCAAATGTGGGGCATTTCTTGCAGGGACAAGTTAAACAAAATTAGAAAAAGTCCTGTGGAGATACACTTCTCTTTTACGTTTTTCACCGATTTTGAACCATTTTACCCACTTCCCACCCTTGAAAAATTACCCCATCCGAAGTCATGTTTTGAAGGAGATAATTCGACTTCATTTCCAGATATCTCATACATTTTCCTGATTTCGAACACAAATTTTCGTCCCGTTCGGTGAATAATTGCCCAAGTTATACAGGTTTAATGTCACTTCTACTTTTTAAGGATTTTTGCTAAGAATCATCGGGTGGTGATATGCGCTGAATCAAAAACTTTGCATCTGCAAAGAGGCTCGATTTTGTTTAGTTTGAGCAGTGTATTCATTTTTACACTGTATAATTGTAGCCCAGGAGAAAATCATTCAAATGACATGAACATAACTTTAGTCCAATGTTTTGACTATTTCTTATTGCCTATCAGAACAGCATCTCAGAAAAATAATACAGTATATTTTACCACATCATTTGGACTAAAACAGACTAAAACTATGTTAACAATTTAGTTTGATTGACTCGATTATTTGCTTTGTTCGTCCAAATTTCGTATATCTTTATTTTCGGATAGAATAATTTTCTCCTTGTGTACGTATAATTTTGCGTGCATAATTTTACTTCGTATATTCCTTGGTCGGCTTCAGTGTTAGCATCGTTGCCTTCGATACTGCCATCAGACTGGATGCACTGCAACTCCAATACCTAAAAGTGATATTACAAAAACACATACGTAAACGTAAACACAATTAAAAATTGAACGTTTTTACTCATATCATATGAGTCATATGATATACCGAACATGTAGACTAATATTTTTTTTCATTTCAACTAACGGTATAATATAACTAGACATCCTAAAGGGCACTTCGCGTCCATCTGACGAAGAAAAATGCTGAATACTGGCCTACTTCGGTATAACATCAACTTTTCATCTACGTGATGTGGTACCTCAATATCAGGTGACATGGAATCAGGTAATCCTACGTTGCTTCGTTGATTCGACATTTCTTCATAGTCTATTTCTACTAACAGAGACTGAAAGCGTTATAAATAATCGTATTATAATTTAAATTGAATTAAATAATATGTCAGATTATGAATTCCTTAAGGTGAGACCAATATAAAAGCTAGTTACAAAAGTTTATGTCACAATAAATATTTCAGTTCTAAAGTGTAACTTGTAACAATGTTCAGTATATATCATAGTTGAAATAATATTTTTACCAATAAAACATTTATAATATTTACCTTTAAGAAAACTAAGATGCTAAAGTCTGGACGTCGAATCCAGGCTGAATCTTCACAAAAAACAGAGCCAATATCTATATTTATTTATATGATTTTGAAGTTATTCTAATTTACTTTCGCGGGGCCATGGTAAGAAAGCTCTTGTAAATCTTGGTAAATACACGAGGCATCAAATGAAGTTTGAGTCATGAGACGGTATGATCGAATGGATTTTCTTTCGACAGCTCTTAAGGTGCGATAAATGCAAGTAATATTTATCATTGAAGAATTAACTGAAACAAGCAGCAGTTGCATACTTGTACATTTTACGAAAAAAAGTTCAGTACACGGAGAAAACCGCAATAAACGCGTGACGAATGTATAGCAAACATCTTAGGCAACATTTTTATAATTTTAAAATATTTTTAATATCAAAAGAAGATTTTCAACATTCGAAATTAAGAAACAATTTTGAATAACATTTGAAGCATTTGCAAATTTTGATTAAATGTTGCGATACCAACGTTACAAATAACCAATCTAAACCTAAACATGATTCTTCAAATCAATTCCCAGTCAACACTGCTTTCCTCAAAGTTACCCCGAAGTCAACTCTGAGAGACAGGAAATCCTCTGAGTTGACTCTGAGGCAACTGTAGAGAAAGCGTGATGCCTGGATTGTCATGATGTTATCTTTGAAAATTAACTTCTTTCGTACCAGACGAGAAAAAATTTGGATTTATTTAAAGTCAATCTTCTTATAAAAAACATTTTCATTCTTCAGGAAAACCTATAAACATTTACTTTTGTTTTATTTTAAGTCCCACCTTAAAGACAGTGACATAAAATTATGTCTTCAAGTTGGTGAAACCTTTACTTCTTTAAATTTTTTTCTCCTTCGGTATGAAGTTGATCTTGACTGCTGCTCTTCCTCTGCCTCTTTGTCAATGTAATTATTGTACTTTCGTGACATTTTTTCTTTTTATCTAATTTGTGTATCTAATTGACATTGGGGTAATCCTTTGATGACAGTCAGAACAGAACTTGGCTACGGGTCGCTATTGAATTTCGGCGAATTTGAACCGACCGAACCGAACGGTTTTCAATTTTATGTGATTTGTTTTATTGCAAAATTGATTTGCACGAAAAAAAGGTTCAATCGCATGACGCAGTTGCACATAAAACAAAATGCAGAAAATTGCAATGATAGCCATATGATTTTTGTTCGAAAAATGACTCGTATTGATTGAAAAAATCAAAAACTCGTATTAATTGGAAAACAAAAGAAGTGAACCTGTCAACAGTTCGAAGTGACGTTACAAATTTTGAACCGCACAATTTTGAACTGTCAATTTTGACGCTATTTTCATTCCTCAACACGTCACAGCAAAGCAAATCAGCGCGTGCCACGTGAAAAAAGGATTGAACCATAATAACCTGAGACGAATTACACACTGATAAGGTGTGAGCAATTTTCAGAGGTGAGATTTTGGTTTCGTTCCAGTGTAACCAATCTCCACGTTTAAACTTTTTTAGAAGATCTTCGTCATTGAATTTTTAAGAATTCATCATCATTGTAGCAACGTTTTTATTTTGAATTTTGTATCCCGTGTTAATAATGTCATATTTATGAAAATTAAAAAATGTAGCACATGTCAAATGTATAAATCAAATTTGTAAGTTATGTGAAATACTCAATTATCATATACACAGTAATATTTTATAAAACTTTTACATTCTTAAGATTTACAAATGTTGATCAAATGTTATATTGCAATATTGTTTATTCCCCTCCCCTGGAATTCACGATTTTCGAAAACTACTTGTCAATGATTTTAGTAGAAACTCTTGCAGAATTTCTTATCGTAATGCAATTCCAAAACTCAATTAGGTCAATAATTTTTTTGTATGTGACTAACTTATATGTAAATAAAACTCATTCTGCTGCAAGATCGAAAAAACTCATCCAAAAAACAAAATTTTCGCAAAATGAGAAAACCTATGAAATTTTCTTGAAATTATTAACATTTTGAAATATAATGATATTTTTAGGATGTATGCGAGGGTGTATATTCCGCGATTGAAAAAAGATGTTGTTATTTCTATTGCTGATATAAAAAATTTTGATGTCGAGGTGTTTCAAAAAGATGCCAACAAATCTTTGCAGTTATACACTGTATATTTCAACAAAACGGCATACAAAGGAACCGTCAACCTGATTTCTGGTAAGTACTTTTCTATAAAATTTACATTTACACATGGGAAATATTAAAGTACAACTGCTGCCTTAAGTGAAGTGCAATCGCGCCTCGGCGAGAGCGTAACGGTTACCCTGCGCGCTGGGCAATTGTTTGCTCTCAGCTCAGGCACACTGTTACTCCGTAACTCAGGCATACTTTTAATAACAATGGGAAATTTTTTTACCGACAATTTTACTAAACTATTTAGCACAGGATAAACCAATAAAAAAAGAATGAAATATTCAATTTATAATTAATTAAATTAACCTAAATGATTAATGAAAAATATGTTTCACTAAACTTGTTATATTAATATCGTTTTTACTACACAGAAGATGAAGAAATGTTACAAAAAAGCCCTCGAAAGCGAGTTCCTCGTCCGAAACTTAATGAAAGCGATTTGGAAGTCTCCGACAATGTGCTGCAAGCAAATCAAAGAAAGGTTGATATGTCTTATTTAGGGATATATTGTATGTGTTACTGTAAATATGTTCATTCTTAGACCATGATCTAACTTATAATTGCAAACAAATTAAATGTTATGTTACCAAACATTACGTTAATAAGAGAAATATAGTCAAACATCACGTTTAATAAGAGAAATGTTAAGAAACCTAGAAAGGAACAAATCAGGTTGCTTTTGAATTGAGTTTTTTTTATTTTTACCTGCTAATTTGTTGCATTTTTACTTGCTAATTATTGTGTGGCATTGTTTACTTAGGATTACAAGCAGGAAGCGAAAAACCATCGTCAAAGTGAGATCGTCATGAATTTTCTGAATTCAAAAAGAAATGTCCCCGAAACTATGGTGAATAATTATATTTAAAAAGTTTTTAAAATTTTAAATTGCAACATCTCGCGTTACAACGTGTAGTATCAAATTCGCAGAGTTAAAAAGTACAATGTTCAAGGAGACCATTGCTAATATTGGATTTTTAGGTTATATTATTAAAATTCTTAATTTCATATACAGCCAATGACTGATGATATTGTCAGAAATAGTCAACATGACAACGGCCATTCGCAAAGCAATCTACAAAATAACCCCAAAAACATAAAAATTAGCAAGATCGAAAAAATTAGCCCAAATTTGTCGGTTTCAAAGACAGCAATGGAGCAACCAAAGGTGCGCATAATTATTCAGTATTCGACTAAGAGAGATAGATCTATAGAAATCTATGAACTCAGAGAAATTATTTAGTAGGTTCAATTACATTTATTTGTCGTGAGTAAATCTTCATTTTTAGAGAGCAGATGTTTTTTTGTGACAAATAAGATTATTTGGATCTAATGAGTAAACTTTCTGGGTGTTTTACAGTACAATTTAAACATGTTTACTAAAGATGCAAAGATGAGTATCTACCAGTCTCGTGTTGAACTTCGAGTTAATTTTTAAATAAAAATAAATTGCCACACCTTATATCATATTTATATTTCATGAAAGTCTTCTTGACATAAAGAACAAATACACCAAAAAGGTTGTCTTAAATTAAGACAAAACAGTCATTAATTCAGGCGATTTTAAGAAATGACTTAAAAGTGACTTCAAAAAGTATCTTAAATTAAGACACTTGTTTCTGAGTGATGCGTAATTCAAATTAAAAATAATTAATTTAAATAGCAATTTCACTATAACGTAGTCCAAACCTGTATGTAGTTTCTATATCACCGTACTAATAATTTAATTACAGAAATTCGAAGCTTCTGTTGACAACAAATTAGTTGAAAAGCATAAATCGCACAACAATTATTGTGATAACGATGATGATAAGGTTAGTTGGGAACAGTTGCCATCACTTCCATTGAATTGATTTAATAATCCTGATATAATATATTAAATTAAAGAGACAATATTTTTTTCTAATTTGTCGTTGTCCCAATCAATATTTTTATCGGAAATATTTACACCTACAATTAACATAAAAGTTTATATAACTTCTGAGAAACTTTGTTATCATTTCATAAAGTAATTAATTTTATATGAAAGCGAAAATTGCAGAAGAGCGACAATTCAGATGAAGAAATAGACGACCTAGAAAACGACAATATGTCACTCAGTGAGCATGAGTACTTGGAACGGGTAATATAATGATTTGATGTGTATTTATTGTTAGTATTGTTATTTAATTAACTAATTGTTTTCCTGCAATTAATTAATGAAATAAACGTCTCAGTCTCACATGGTCGTTTGTTGTAAATAGTTTATTGAAAAATATGTAAATCTAATTATATTCCGAGCAAAAGTCTTAAACTCCGTCGCAGGAGATTTTTTCCTTTAATTGAGGTTACATTAATCATGTGCATGCTCCTTACATGTGTGAATATAATTGCAGAGAAGTGAGAATTCAGAGATGCAAGTCGAAATTTCTGATTATCAAAGTTCAAGTTATAGTTCACCAAAAACGACAAACAAGACGGTATAACAATGTTATTTATCACTTATTTATTTAAGTGATCCTGCACTGGGAAATCAAATGTCTCAACTGTGTTTCATTTTGAGACATTGAAACATCTTTGGTGTTTCAAGACGGCAAAAATGGTTGATTTTGAGAAACTGTTCGCGCTTACTTTACCAAAGTGTTTCAAAATGAAACATTTGTTTTTTCAGTGTGCGGTACAAAAAAATAGCGCTGTTAAATGGGCTATTTTTTTGGTAAAACGTGAGTTGTGCCATTTACATTGAAATCTTCTTGTCATTTCAGAGTAAGCGCGAAAGAAAATTACCACCCAGTGACGAAGCCATTAATAACCTGGTAAATTATCACTACAATAAAATTTGTTCTTTGCTTGAAGTGATGGCTTTGTAGTCCCCAGTTTTCAACATTATGTAATACAATTACAGACAAATGAATCTACATTCTTCCCAGAGAGCCCGGCCGAGAACTCATCGCCGATAGTAAAAAAACGGGTAAAAATTATAATAATACAATCAACACTTTATCGTTGACGAACTTAACTAGCGAATTATTAGCGAAACTTCTTGGAATATTAAACCTTTTACATATAAATAACTCTTATTTTATTTTCAGAAAATTTCAAAAAATTATTCAGAACGGTCATCCAGTTACCATGTCTCCAATCAAGAGGTAATGCAACCAATTCCAGGAAGTTCCAAGGATAAATTTGAAAGGTCATCTAATGAGCGAGACTACGATATCCAGGTTATAACCATTAAATAACCATAAATATTAGTGCATCGAATGCATTGTTAGAAAAACCATTAATTTTATTTTCAGAAAAATTTAAAAAATCGTTCAGAACGGTCATCCAGTTACCATGTCTCCAATCAAGAGGTAATGCAACCAGTTCGAGGAAGTTCCAAGGAAAAATTTGAAAGGTCATCTAATAAGCGAGACTACGATATCCAGGTTATAACCATTAAATAACCATAAATATTAGTGCATCAAATGCATTGTTAGAAAAACCATTAAAAAAACAAGAGCGAAATCTTCTTATCGTAAGAAGGTTTTGGTTAAGGCAAACGAATTATTCCCAGTGAACGCCGTTGTCGCAAAATTGGTCTACAATGGCCCAAAGTAGTTTAATTAACCAATTATTGGTTGTTTTCTGTCCAATTATTGACCAATTTCAACTCAACCTAAAAATTTGGTCTCGAAGATTTCTTAGAATGAGGGTTTTTTCTACATTAAATAATTGTATCACTATCAATTGTATAACTTCCCAACAGGAGAAAACAAATGTGCCAGTAATGGCCCAGTACTGTCCAACTCTGGTAGACCTGTTCTCTGGTACTACGTTATCACCCCAGAACTGGGCCAGAGTAAATTGATCATGGCCCAGAGTTGGCTGCCAGTACTGATCATTTCCCACTGGGTTGATTATTGAAATCAATAGTGTAACACAATCTACACAATCAATAGCTACAAATAATTTTGATTATGTGAATAATGAATACAGATTTTAATCAATTCAAAATATATTACAGAATTTTCAACTTGACGTTTTGGAAAGAAAAGTAATACAATTGGGAAAAGACCGTGACTATTGGAAAAATAAATATGAAATGTTAATTCAATCAAAAGCATATCCCCTCACCGAAAAAACAGGTCTACAAATTCTGCAGTTGGCAAAAAATAAAGATGTACCGTCCAAAAAGCGAGAAGGTGTGTATATATATATAACACTAATCGACAGTATTTTATTTATTCCTTTTCTTACAGCGAAACATCTCAGAAAATCTCTAAAAAGCTCTCCTAATTGGGCCGGTCAGACGTTTTCAGAGATTTTTTATTTTTTTCAGATTTTTTTCAGAATTTGTCAGTTTATGAGACTTTCAAATTGTCTATTCTATTCTAAGCTCTGAAAATGTGTCAAAAACTGTGAAAAGCTATAAAAATTGTTAAACATTTTTTCAAGGACTTTTAGAAATTTGTTCAAGTCCCTAGTGTTGTTATTCTAACCCCGAGTAATCAATCTTTAAAAAAATCATTTTTATAAATTGGAGTTATTTTTTAGTTCAATTATTTCGATATTGACGACGTTAAAGAGATTTCGAAACCGAAAAGTTTAAATTTGCGGTTCGCTGCGAAAATTGATTTTTGTTACTCATAATAAAAGAAAATAAAAGCCTAATGATTGACTGAATTAAGCAATATTCTACATTAAATTATACACTTTTTTAACTCAATTTTGATTCCGGACATTTTACAGGTAATGACAGTGAAGGAGACGTTGATGAAAATAACATGAAGCACGGATCAATTCGAGGCAAAGACATTTCTCTTGGAAATGGTGTCTGGTGTAAGCGCGCTGCTTATTCAGAGGCCTACACCAAAACTGACCCAAGTAAATTTGTCCGCGTCTTGAGCTACGGTGTATGGGGTTACAAAAAGCTGGCAAACAGAGCAGTGCGAAATCAAAAAAATTTAAACTGCCCCATACTCACGCCTGAAAAAAAAATTGCTGTACAGGATGAACTTGTTAGTTTTCTCCAGAGGAAGGGCTACACTAAAACTTTGATTATGGAAAAGTTGAAGGATATAAATAGTAATTTTAATAGAGCAATAACAGCGGCAAGAAAAAAAGTTAAAGACGAGGCAGAATCTGGAGATGAAACAACTGAAGAATTACAAAACAAAGGACCGAGCAAAGAAAAACTAAGAAAACTCTAAAACCTCGTTTATATATCAATTTAAAGTTCAATAACAAAAAAAAATGTTGAAAAATGCTTAAAGATCGCGTGTCCTTATTGTTGTTAACATTTAAATAAATGTGATCCTACTGAAATTAACGGCAAGTGTTTATTGTCAAAGATTTATAACTTTACTCTATCACCATTTCTTTCACTCTGTCGCCGATTTTACGGTGACAGTATCTGGCCGAACGGATTGAATCAACATTTTTCGGTTTTTGCTGGAACCTTCAACGAGCCCTATCCTCCTGAATAGGATTTTGGATCAACTACAGGCACTACTTACGGATTCACCGCAAGTGGCTCAATTCCAAATTTTGGAAAAATGATTTTGAAAGGCGAATGTTCAGCTGTTTAGCAGACTACAGCGCCCTGTATCCTGTTGTATAGAGATTCAAGAGTTATTTATGCAATGAATCGACTCAGTAATCATTTTCAGAAACATTTGCCAAACATTTTTTTTCATTTTCCTCCTTTCCTTCGTTGTGGTAAAAATTTCGTAAAAAGACGTAAAAAGATTTTTTGTGGGCGTAATACGGCGTTAAATTTTCTCATTTAGGATGATCACAGAAGGCTGCACAGAAATGCATAAATTCTTTTTAAAATAGCATAGCGCTTTATGAAAATACATATTTCGTTATTAATACATAACGATAAAATACGTTTAAGCGTGCCGTTGTTTTAATCCCCCCAAAAAACCCAAATTGCCTTTTTATATCTAATAAAGCGTACTTTCGCTGTAAAAATTGCTCTTTGAAATTTGGGCGTTATTTTGCTGCAATCGTTTTCTGCGAACTAACAATTTTTATTTGTCCTTCCACTGTGCTCATCAAGTGTTGGAAAAGGCGACACAATATTATTGAAAGCGTAACGAGTCGTTAAACGACGTATTTCTTCGTTTAGAACGTTCAAAAAGAAAAAATACGCTTAACTACGCCGTTGTGTCAAACGGCGTAGTTTTTTTATGTACTTAAAAGTACTTTTTCTGTTAAAAGTAGTAATTTAAGCGTATATTCAGACTTAGAAAGGCGTAGATATTTTCTTGTAGTTTAGCGTACTTTTTACGTAGAAATGCGTAGAAATTTTTTTCACCAGGGTCTTCATCCACAAGGAGGAGAACGTCGCGTTTTTGCGTCTGGTGAGACATTAACAAAATTATAACTTGCACATTTTCTTAAACCATTTTTAAAATGATTATAACAATTACCGTCTGAATCCTATCGCCCTTCATTTGAATTCTGTTTTAAAGAATTAGCCGAGTTAACAATACTTTTCTATTATCTATTATCATATAGTATTTCTGTCAACAGCTTTCCGCGACCCGTGGTGGTGGAGTGGTTTCAACTAAACGACGCTTCGCCCCCGGGAGTAATGACGCACTTCCCTCCCTAGTTGCACAATATACTATTACGCTGTCGATTTCGGGGCATCGCGTAAAAAGGTGAATTATGGTAATTTTGAGTTGAAAGTCATTGGAAATAAATTCGAGAAAACATGGTTGGATTTTTACACAGGTCATCCCTTTGTTTGTGTCACAACGCGAGAACTGTGGCTGCATAATGCTCAAAGCGCAGTCAATCAATTTTCAAAGCGACGTGCGGCGAAAAGAAATAAGGCCTTTTGAGTGAGAGATGAGGCAGTTTTTAATTTGAAACAGGAGCACGTAGTCGGGAAAAAATCCAGTGGCATTTTGCCTTGAACAAATCTGGTAGCGAAAAGAAATTATATTAGATTTAAAAGATTCGAGAAATAATTCAGAAGTGTACTCGTTATATTTGTATAATAAGATGGGAAACTGTGAAGTCGAATTTTCAAAGATTTATTATAACCAAATTAATTTAATCATATTTGAGAGTGAATATGGAGTTAGTGAACACATGGATTATAACGTCGTTAAATGAAAAAAACACACTGAAAGGTTGACAATCAATAATTAATGTTAAGTATGTGATGGTCTTTTAATTGCGTTTGTAAGGGATAATTTCATTAAGCCATATCCTCGAGCTATAATCTTCAATACTGCGAAATCCGAGCAGGGTATAAGTGCACCCTATAATTGTGTTATCCTTGCAATAAATATCTTGATAAAAGCGGAAAAATACCTTATAAGCATTTTGTTTGCAGAATAATTCGACATTAATAAAAGATGATAACGTTTTTGTTTCATTTTTATTGCGCCGACTTAAATTTAAGCATCATTCAAGATATTGAGTGAAAAATTCAGTAGAACTGTATATCAAATGGTGACTGCGCGGATTATGGATCTATTCTGATATTAAAAAACAGATAGCTTCTGATAGGACTGAAAAATGAATGCCACAATTTTTTATTAACGTCAATTTGCGGGTAATTTGGAGGTCAACTGGGTGATTA